>DWNH01001789.1:0-10757 GCA_018249895.1 Tiana niger | reverse complement strand
GATACAGTTTAATCTGATCAGAATAAATAAAAATATTTATCACCGGAATTTACAAAAAGCTATTAATTTATTTTAAAATAAATAAATGAAATAACAGATACATAGTAACAAATACCTAAATACTTTACGGCGGCAGCCAGACCAGTCTTGTGACATGAACTTGAGAAAGAATAGGTACATAGTAATCCAGTTAGAATGAAAATTAAATTATTCATTCAAAAGGATACTATAGGGATATAAAAGGTTACACAAAAAAAAAGGTTTTTAAAGTTGAACAATTTATTGCACTCCTGTATTACAATGTTGCAGCATACTTATCCAAGGCGAGCCACAAACCTCCTCAGAGATACTGAATATACTTACTGCTAAAATACTGCATGATATTGTTCCTACAGCAAGTATATGCATAAAGAAACGGCCCCCGATATCTTTATTGCAAAAACTTGCTGTACAATTTATATTTAAGTAACAAACGAGTAAACATGTCACATGGCTTTAGCCCTTAAATAATTATATACAACCTCATTTAGGACGACATTGACATTCTCTTTATTCACGTTAGTATTCACACCAATATAATGTGATTATCTTCTCATCTGTCGATTTATATAAATAGTTAGGTAACCTCTATCTCACGTGGTTAGTCATAACGGATATTTAATAAACACTCAGAAAGTACTTCAATTTATTTATTTCAAAACATGGAACATAAAGGTTTTAAACGCACATACATCGACCATCGAAAACATGAATAATTACCAACAGCAGTAATAATAATTTATAAAATTTAATAAAGCATACAACTAATGGAATGGCAGTCAAAATTCGAAAGTATTATTAAAAAATACATTTACCAAAACTTGTATTTTACAATGAATCGACAAAATTAAACATATGTTCAATATTTTATACCTAATTACTAAAGAAAATACAGAAAAATTATCCTAGTAAATTATAATATACAAATAAATAATAAGTAAAGCATTTCAAATTATGGCAAAAATTGTGAAATATCTTACAAAAATCTAAGTAAAAAAAGCATCCATAGGATAAATATTCAATATTGTATAATTGTACATTTTCAATCTACAATCTGCATCTAAAATATAGTTATTTCCTAAAAAATCATTATAAAAATCAATTATCATTTCTAAACCATCTAATTTAAATAAGAAGATAAAAACTATGCAATAAGTAAAATTATAAACATCGTAAAATCTTAATAACACTCAGAAAAAAACACTAAGCCTACCTATTTGATTACAAATTATTTACGTGCCGTAGAACTCTTGCCGCTCTAAATTTTTTTCCTAATAAATGTCACAACATAAAAACTTCTGTGTATATTTAAAATAACATTTTGCGAACGAAAACGTGTCAAAACTCACAAGAGTTTGTGCGTTTGTTTGTTTTTGTTTTGACAAAGCGAGACATTAAACTTTTCATTGTTAACATTCATTTATAAGTACTGCTATTAACCATAATTAATATTACTAATAAAAACGCGGTTTTGATCATTTTTGGCTTGAAATAACATTTTTGAACACAACAGTTAACAATAAAGGTTGACACAAACGGTATTTGGTTTCTTATACTAAATGTAAAATGCATTTTGACACAACTTTTCATTTGTATCACTTAGTAACCTTTTCGCTTAAAAATCGTTCGCTATGGAAATCAATCGTCTTGGTCAAAATAAAAACCCAAAGAGATTGCAAAGAAATTTTGCGCATCTACTATACACATACAAAATAGTATATGAAATTTGAAATGAAAGCTGGAAGTTATTGTGCGTAAAGTAGTTCTTGAAGTAGAAAGTACAAGTACAATAATTTATCTGAATGTTACATTCAAATAAAAACAAAAATAAAATAGATAATCGCTTTTGTTTTCTAACTCTGTAGCACACCATTCTACCACAATCATAAACTGTAATTGTTTCTACTCATTTTTTTTATATTTTATCTGTGATTGACAATCTGTGCAACTCTAACTGTTAAGAAGTATTTAACCTTTTGTTTATTTTTGCCAATTATTTTTAAACAAAAGCAATATATTTTTATGTATACTTTTCCTTAATTTTGAATAAAATGTCTAGTTAATAAATACTTTTAGACATAACTTGAATTAAATAAAGCTTGGTCTTTCATTGCTTCTAGTTTTTAATAACTTGAATAATACAGGTCAATTATTGTTGCTTGATGGTCAGACTTGGCTCAAGCTATTGCTTAATTTTATTTTAAATAAGTTTGGTCTTTTCATTGCTTCTACTTATTTATAACGTTTGTGTTACAGGTAATCATTGTTGCTTGTATGGGTCCACTTGGCTTAAGTTTTTGCTTAATTTTGGATATAATATCTATTTGATAATTGCCTTTAGACAACTTGGATTTAATCAAGCTTGGTCTTTCACTACTTCTTCTTATTAATTATAACGTTTGTAAAACAGATAATCATTGTTCATTATAATCAACGTACCAGAATTCTCACGTGTATTTTTCTCTGCCGCGCCCTCGCTGCAACCGACAGGAGTTCATAATGAAGAGCATTGGTAAGGTTCGGAACTAGTTGAGCTAATCCCGAAAAACACATCAGAAAGCCAGTAATTTAGTTATCATGAATAGTGTCACTCACGAAATATTTAGTAACAAAGTAATCATTATTGCTTGTAAGGGTTCACTTGGCAGCTTCTTGCGGACAGTCGGGCTGGGAAGACGGATGCGCCGCGCGGAATGCTGGATGATTCTCTAGTTCACGGTCGATTCGCAGGATGATTGGAAAGGGGCGAAGGTCTACGTGGAATCTAAAAAAAACGGTGGCGGTTTTTAGGTGGGTCCTACAACACAAGAAATAGTACAGGCCAGCTGTAAGCTATTTATATTGAAAAAAAGTAAAATTGAGCTGCCTTGTGTTAAATGAATTTAACTTTTCTACTTGAGATTGTAAATAAATGTTTTGCTAGTCCTGAGGACTTGGATGGTCACCTCTTGTTTAGTATCACATTCGAATTGGGTGCAGCATGATACTATCCTGGGCAGCGAGCCTACTACTTATACAGCAATTGTATTAAACATGTTTTATTTTAGTTTATTACCTTCTAGCATTAAACACTTGAGGCACCAAACAGCAGTCAGCCAGGGTTATCTCGTCACCAACACAGTACTTTCCAGCGCATCCAGAAAGGAGTTTCTCTACAGCCCTGAAGCCTCTCATGATCCAGTGCTGGGCCCACTCTTTCTTCTTTTCTTCACCCACATATATCAGTACTATTAAGTTTTGGAGAGGTTGGATTCCGGATGATATCACCTTGAATTTATAATATCAAAAAAAATTAATAAATCAGTGGATGCCATATTATTATTACTTTATTATAAACCTTTGCATATGCGAGAATTCTAGAGTATAAAAGGAGGGTATGTAGCCATACCCTCCTGTCTTAGATTGCTGCGAAAAATGATATTAAGTTCACGTAACATGTAAAATGTTCAAGTAAGAAAATCCAAGTAATATTTAGCATTAATTAAAATATTAAAATGTATAAGGAACACCCACTGTTAATATAATAGAACAAAACATTAACAGAACAAGTTGAACCAGAAAAGCTGCGCAGACCAAAACCAGTTTGATTATAAAATAGCAAAGGTTAATTTTAGTCCCACATTGAATAATTATGAGAATATCAAAATGGCTGCCTTATATAAATTACAACTTTAATTTACAAGCTATATGATTTGTGAAATTATTATATAAATAATTATAATTTTTTGTTTTAAAATTATCAATGGAATAATAATAAGATATAGTCATATTTTCAATCTTTTAATAAAGATTATAAAACCTACCTCTGCTATAGTTACTGTCAGTAATATAAAAAGAAAATTCAGTACTAAACTAATAACATTTTTCAGTATTAAACTTATAACAAACTTTTTTAACATGAACATAAATTCTTACCTCACAAATCTCACGGACTTTAGCCCGTTTGAAACAGTCTTGAGGCATGAGCGGCCTTTGAGGTCTGGTCTCTTCTAAATAGTGCATGATGCTTAGTGATTCAACAAATATGTGGCCATCTGAAATTAGAAATATATGCAAGTATTTTTTTTATATAACAAGCCATGCAAACAGACACAATGGCTACTTTATGGTACGTGACCACTGTTGCCTAAAGTATAAATAAATAGTGTAATATTTGAAGAAACACTTTAAGCTAACAATATTTACTGCTTTGCAAATGGCAGCACAGGAGACACATTTCATATAAAGTGAAGAAAGCACAATTAGATGTGTGTAAAATTAAAAGGCTCTAAAATGGCTCTCCTTAGAAACTGGTTATGCACTGGCAACTTGTCTGGTTTTGCTCATGCTCAGAGGTAGTGACCACTTACCAGCAGTTAGACTTTCAGCCTATTTTCTAAGGTTAAAATATAAATAATTGCTTTACCACTCCTAGCATGTACTTTTATGTCTTTTATGTTTTATCAATGTGTAAATAACATTGGCCAAACACTCACCAATACAGAGTGAAGGGACCTGCTCCATAGGATTGACTTCCCGGTACTCATTGCAGTGCTGTTCTCCACCTCCCTTGATAAGACTGACTGCTTTGATATCATATGGAATCTCTTTGAGGTTTAAAGCTATCCTGACTCGCCAAGAGCATGAGCTTCGCCAGTAGGAATATAGTACTGGCTGAAAATAAAAAGAAAACAATAGTGTTATACCTTTATCTATAACATTTAAGCACTTTTTATCACTTTTAGGTAAAATTGAAATACCTTTTCTTCAGTATCATCCATCACAAAATTTAATTTTAAGTATTACAATAAAATTTATATATCGAAATGATATAGATACTGGCCAGAGTCTCGTACAGAACTGTCTACATCTTATTATACACCCGGTAGTATCGTTTATCTTATCACGTTTTACCAGTATGTAAATTACTTAGTAAATGATAGAGATACAAATAACAAATCTTACAATTATTACTTACCTTACCCATGCCGGAACAATTCCCGTTGTATTTGTAGTAACTAATTTTGACGGCGTTTTACAACTTGCAATAATAAACAGTAGTACTTGATTTTATCAAGTATTTTGCGTCCTAACTAAACGCCAGTGTTGGTAAACAAATATAAATTTTTGTACGCCAAAATGATTGTTTAGATAAATTTTGTTGAATTTTGAAATTGAATATAAAAAGATACCAATATGTGAAAGCTTTTATCGCCTTCTAAAGGATTGAGATTGGTTGGATATAAATGGTCTATGCTGGTTGGCGTGTATTGTTATATATAGGTATAATACATTCCCAT
Source organism: Tiana niger (assembly GCA_018249895.1). Classification (NCBI taxonomy): domain Eukaryota; kingdom Metazoa; phylum Arthropoda; class Insecta; order Lepidoptera; family Hesperiidae; genus Tiana; species Tiana niger. The sequence goes on along the minus strand of DWNH01001789.1, from coordinate 5,439 downwards.
AAATATACTGAAAGTGGAAGGCTAGAAGGGGTTATTGAGGCGAAGGCGGGCGGGCGGCTTACGAGGGTTGGTTTTTTTCAACTTCATTCATTCAGTGTTTCCAAATTAAAAAAAATTCCCTCTTCCAAAAAGTTTACATTTACATTTATTTATATACATTTAATACGATAATTATTTTTAAACGTTCTCATGATGTATGTTTGAAAATTGAAAGTTTTCCTATTATTAATTTATCTGTGTAATGCGTACCTACACAAGAAGAATACAATAATTATGTCTTGGCTAAACTGAACATTAATGTATTCAGGGAACTGAACTGAATGTTGCCGATTTGATACGAAACCTTCTAAAGATTGACATTGACAGTTATATATTTTGACAACTAACTGACAATGACACAAAGTATAGAATAAATTCAGAAAATGTTCAGAATTTAAAATTAGTAATTTTTAAATTGAGCTTTATTACATTCTATTAAGTTACAAAGTCGGTAAGCAGACAATTTATATTGTGCCTTATGGAAGTAAAATTGAGAAATAGGTTATATTTAAAGGATAAACGCAGTGAATAGTAATAAAAATAAATCGTATACGCATAATATTACAAGTTTTAATTTAGTTCATAGAAATGGGCAAAGATAAAAAGAAAAAAGGTACCAAAGCGAACGTTTTCAAGGTAGCCGGAGCGAAGAGTCTAAAGAAATCAAAGGCTAAAGCAGTAAATTTAGGATTGAAAAATGTAAGTACATCATAACAAAATGTAAACCACTCTGTTATTTTTTTTGTGTTCAGCAAAAGTTGCAGACGAGTATGCAGTCCACCTGGTATTAAGTGGTCACTTCAACTCATGGTAATCAACTTGCAGCTTCAGGCACCTTAGTCACACCTGAGATCGCAAATAGATACGTTGCTACTTTGAGAACTAATGTAGGTACTGAGTTCGTATTTAGTACACTCCGAACTCTCCCTCTGAATTGGTTGTGGCGCTGGTAATTCCTCGGGCGGCGGTCTACTGCCAATTGTTTTTATTCTTTTAATTTAGATTCAGTTTAAGTTTATCTTAACTGGCCTGAAGAACCTGGCCTCTTGGTCTAGTGGTTAGCCAACCTAACTGCTAAACGGGAGGTTGTGGGTTTGAACCCCACCCAGAACAAATGTTTATGTGATGAGCACGAATATTTGTTCTGTGTCTGGGTGTAAAAAAAAATTTCTATTTAAGTATGTATTTACAAAAATCAAAAAAAAAATTTATAATTGATCAGTTGTCTGGTTACCATAGCACAGGCTTAGTAGCCTAGTTTGGGATCAGATGTCCGTGTATGAGTTGTCCCAAGATATTTATATTTCAGATGGCTGCAACTTATTGTATTTATAATTAAAAAAAAAATTATGTATTTATAAAAAAAGTATTTATGTATGTCTATCAGTTGTCTGGTTCGCATAGCACAGGCCTAGTTGCCTAATTTGGGATCAGAAGACAGTGAGTGAGTTGTCCCAAGATATTTATAGATATTTTTATAGATTTCCCCTACAATACATAAAGCTTAATTTAAATGTTGTGATTAGCTGTAACCTTTGGCTGTCCATTACAAGTCCTTTAGTTATAAGTCACTCCTTGCATTTCATCTATATGTAACTATCTGGTAATCAAGATATTTTCCCAACTTTAAGCTGTACTTGATTTTTTCACAGTTAAAACAAAAAGTAGCAGAAATAGACAAGCAACTAGTGGAAATTAAGAAAGATCCCAAACCCCAGACCTCAAAACAGGAAGTAAAAGCCCCTACAAAAAGATCGGAGAAAAAAATAACAAAGGAAGAGGTTGCCAAAGCTGCAGATGAAATGGTCAAAATGGACTTATAGAACAGATAAATAAAATAATTTTATTATAATGTAACACAGTATACATAATATATACTATATTATAGTAATTTTAAGTATGATTTCTGTTTCATTAGATAGCTCTAAGAGAAAGAAAAAAATACTTGTAAGATATCCCAATACTTATTTTCTTAATAACTTGGAATTAATCTAACTTCAACAGGCTATTTCTGTATAAAAATGTTTTTGTTTTAGAAGTTATCCTAATTGTAAGCAGTGGAACCATATTGCATTTCATAAATTTTACTAAAAACTTCATTGTCTTTAAAAGAGTGCTGAGAGTTTTATTCCGCTGGCCTTTTTTCCTCGATAGCCAACAAGTGACCCAGAACTGTGACTATGTTTATCGGAGATCCTGGATAGAGTCATTTAGGCTCTGAGAGTAGACATGTAGGTTTCTGGCCACTGAGGGAGCCGAAGCAGTAATTTTTGTCTTTTTGAAGTTGAAACTTAGAATATCTTTAAACTATCAAGCATAGCACAACCCCATGCATTGCATGATAGTTTAAAAATATTTAGAATATTTTAATTTCAACTTCAAGCCGACACTTCGTAGAATTTAAAATTGAGTTTTTATAGAGCTTTCCTTAGATTGATCCGGAAACTCAAAAAGGCTATATAAGTTTCTGCCCTGCCATTAATGGGAAAGTAAGAATTTTAATTCGGATATAAACTACAAATTAATGAAAATACATTTTTTGTTAATTTGTCTTTTTATTGTTAAATTTAACAAAATATAACATTATTGAAAACTTAATATTAAACTTTAAAAAATTAACAATGTTAATGATGGTAGTGATGTGGTGTCAGTTTTTATGAAAGTTTATGTTCGCCTATTCTCTCGCTGTTACGTAATCACATTACGCAATTGAAAGTAAAAGGCAGAAAGAAAAACAAATACACCACTAAGATCTATTGCATCGTTCACGTATTCAATAACGCGAACAATGAATAGCTAGACCCGAAATACCTAATTAAAACATCAAAAAGAAAATGCAATAACTATAAAAATATGTTCAACTTTTGTACAAGTTTTATCATTTTATTCTTCGTCTGTGACATCTGGCTCCGCTTGTTCGTCCTCGCTGACTTCTGCGACCTCTGCGGGTTCTTGCGCGTCAACCTGAGGGCTCTCTGGTTCCTCTACGATGGGTTCCGCTTCTTCAGCGGGTGCTTCGCTGTAATAGTGAAAAAGTCGTTCTATGAAAACTCTTTACTTATAATTTCATATAGGTCTGATAACAAATTTTGGAAACCTGTTATAGTCTAACATATTTATAAGGATCTAATTTGAACTATGATCGAAAACGTTCGCAGATCTCATGGCGTCCTTTGTGATTGAACGCTGCAGTAAACAATGTGAAGTGAGTGAAGCTCGTTGTCATAAGGATACTTTCTAGTGTTTACACAGGCGTGACAAATTTACAGCGATCGGTATTATTTCTATTAACATGGTAGAATCCGCCAATTTGCTTTCATTAATTGAAAATCTTAATAATGGAGTTTTTATTTTTATTATAGATAGTATAACTATATATAGTTTAATATATATTTGGTTATAAATTGAGACATTTTAAAGATTTTTTTTTCTTACTTCATTATCCAATTTATTCATAGTTTCGTTAATACTGTCACTAAGACTATTCTTAACTAGCTATGTTTCAAACAAAAACTAGTTTTTTAAAAGATATTTTCTATTAACACCTAAGTTCTTCAATTTTCAAAGTTAATACGATCAATGTACCTAATGCACTTATCCAACAATACATAATATGTAATTACTTAAAACTACCTAGATTCTACTTCAGCAACGTTGTCCGCAGCGGAGCTGCTATGTGAGAGTTCTTCAAGTCGAGCAGCGGCTAATTCTGATTCTTGTCTGGCGATCTCCGCCAATTCTGCAGCCTGAAAGTTTTTTATAAAATATGAATTTATGGAACTTAGTAAATAAATTAAAGTATTTAAATATCGGAACTAAATATCCAAAATTTAACATCAAGTAAGAAATAAAGTGTATTCCATATTCAATTATCGAAAATAATTTGACATAAAGCCAATTTACATATTTCTGTCAAGGCTAATAAAGAAGCCGCTCCTTTAATTTTTAATTTTACATATGTACCTGTCGTGCTAATTCTGCTTCACGTTCTTCTTGGGCTTGACGTTCTAACTCTTCTAATCTGGCGAGTTCTTCCTGTCTCATTTGTTCTGCAAGCCTCTCTTCTTCCAATCGAGCCTCTTCTGCTAGTTTTGCTTCGTCCGCTAATTTAGCTTCTTCAGCCAGTCGGGCTTCCTCAGCTAGCCTGGCTTCTTCAGCCAACCTCGCTTCTTCGGCGAGTCTTTCTTCTTCTGCCAATCTCGCCTCTTCAGCTAGCCTGGCTTCTTCAGCTTTGCGAGCTTCTTCGGCGACTCTTGCTTCCTCTTCTTTTCTAGCCTTCTCCTCGGCCTGTCTAGCTTCTTCCTCAGCTCTTCTGGCTTCTTCTTCGGCTTTGCGCTTAGCCTCTTCAGCTTTACGTGATTCTTCTTCAGCTCTTTTCTTTTCTGCAGCTTCACGTTCAGCCTAGAAAACAGTTTTTAGTTTATTATTGACTATTGATTGATAACATTTTATTATTACTAAGTGTTAGTACTTAGAGAGTTAACTACCTGAGCCTTGCGTTCAGCTTCACGCTTAGCTTCCTCCTTTAAGGCCCTGTAACATAAAATACTTATTAACCTTTGTTCAGCTTCAAACTGCTACTTATTTTTAATGAAATTTAAAATATATTATAACTACCATATCTCATTACAATATCTGAAATTTAACTTTATCTTTTTAAGTTTAAGTTTAACTTAAGCTGTATTTTTACTGAACGATTTTAGTTCTCTTTCTACAAGAAAGAAGTAGCAAACGATCATACAGGCCACATGATGATAAGTATAGGGTGGTCAGTAAAGTCTTTGCAACACATTCTGTGGCCTGTACTCCTGAGGATTAAAATGGTTGTCTGATGTTGTTTCCCAGCAACAGCACAATAGATGTGGCGGAGTTAGTTCCCCGGTCGTCGAACCTAGCACCCTGAAGCCTAGCATATTTATATAAGTTCATTTCAAATATTTTCTTTAATGTTCATGTTTTTTATAATGTAACAGGGCTTATACCACATAGACATACCGATAATATCCACGTCATTTATTCAGTATCATAGCGTTCACACAAGTGTACGTACTTCTCTTCAGCTGCACGAGCTTCCGCCTGCCTTTTCTTCTTGATTTCAGCCAAGTCTGCCGCTGGAGCGAGCACAGGCTCAGCGGTAGTAGCGCGGAACCTTTCCGCACGTTCAGCTTTCGCAGCCTTCAGCTCCAAGGCCGGATCTTCCATCAGCTGAGGCGCCTGGAACTTGCGGCTGGGCCTCCACGGCAGCAGTTGCACTGCACCGCGACCAAGGAAACGGTCGCGTAGTAGATCATTGGCGAAATGTTAGCTAGTGTTTAGTTTGCTCAGACCTAGGGTGCGAGAGCTAGACATTTCGATGACAGGCACCAATGGTCATTGACGGGTAACAGTTAGCGACGCAGC
>DWNH01001788.1:0-10758 GCA_018249895.1 Tiana niger | reverse complement strand
AATAGTTTTCGCAGCGTATGCGACATTTGGTATTTTTTGCTATTTTTTTCACACCTTGGGTTACATTATTGAAGTTTTCATACGGATCCCTAAAGCTTTTGAAAATATTATATAGCCTATGTTCAACACGGATAATGTAGGATTCTAATGGTGAAAGAATTTTTCAAATCGGTCCAGTAGTTTCGGAGCCTATTCAATGTAAACAAACAAACAAATCTTTATAATATTAATATAGATACATACATACATATGTACATATATACGCGCGCTTATTTACTTAACTTAAATATTCACTTACCCTGATTTTGCTAATTACATCTAATTATATATATAAGCACGTACGTATTATTAATTATCAGTTGCTTTTCGGTTAAAGAAAATATCGTGAAGAAACCTGCATGCCTGGGAGATCTCCATAATGTTCTCGAATGGCATATGAAGTCCACCAACTCGCACTTGGCCAGTGTGGTGGACTATAGCCTAAATCCTTCTCATTTTGAGAGGAGACCCGTGTCCAAAGGTGGGACAATCGTGGGTTGATGATGTTGATAAACACGCAACAACTTGTTTACACACAAACTTGCATACTCACTCGGAATTGGCAATGAGAAGAAATAAAAAGGTTGGCAGTAACGAGACGTTCGGCAAATGTGAAACATTTAAATTTATATAAGAAATCATCATTAAAAAGCAATATAGAATTAAATAACACAAAAATAAATTGTAGTTAAAAAAAAAACTGTGATAATTTTAATGAACATAAAATATACATAGTTACATATATTTAAAATAAAAAAAAAACTTTAACAAAAAAGAAACGTCTTTGGCTTTTACAAGTAGGTAGCTGCTCATCAAGGTAGTATCTGGTCATCATAAAACCTTGATTTAATAAGTGGCATAGAAAATACTACTAAAATATTGACCGAGATTCTGCTGCTAGTTCCAATAAAAGCTGAATATCTTGGAATCCACTGCTTTTATTTTCGCCAATTTTAGCTAAGAACCATCTCGATAGATTAAAAAAAATCGCACTGAAATCCCTTCTTCTGTTTGGAAGCTACGATGCCATAGACATACATAATTACACAGTTACACATAATACAACATTTTCTTCGGGGGATAAAATTGTATAAATTGGTTCCGAGTAACACAAACCTAAGCTCGTTTCTAGACCAAAAGCATAATTGTTATAACGATGAAAAGCCACCTAATTAAATACAGTCAGTATTCCAAAGGAAATACACCCGGCAATGCCTCCCGGCGATCATCAGGGTGCCTTCCGTTGGGTACAAAGCCGAGGCGTTACGAATGTTGAACACAAAGCCTTGGCGTTGCGGTGAAGCTCAAACAGAATATGCAAGTGTTTTGGAAGGCGTCTTGTTACTATCTGTTGCATTGATATATATTTGCATATACTACTTTAGGTCTTTAATCTATTCTGAACATGATATACCTAATGGATATGTGGATAAAGCATGTTTTTGGATATCACAAAATTTGTGATTATTTTGATGAAACAGGAAACTAAAATAAATCTTTTGCCTTATTGCATAAAAACAATTGTTCCTGGTATATTTTAATAACTCCCGACTCATATAGCTCAGAAATAAGCTCAACGCGGTAAACAGCCTGCATAAATTACATGGTTCGTTTGACACGTGAGATTGATGTAGTCATGACGTCACTTCGCGTCACGGCGGGCATTATCGTATCGAAACGCTCGCGTCAGTCTACGTGATGTAAGCTATTGCCGAATACTGCCGGTTTCAAAATTAGGTTTAATACTGCTCCTATACGGCACTATGTTCACATTTGCATTTGAACGCTATCTTCGTATTATGTTATCTAATATCTATAATCATTTGCATAACTAATTTTTTACATAAATAATTACTAAGTAAACCTAAGCACAAATTAATATAACCCATATTTTTCTTTCGGATATTCTAAAAGTAATTAATTAATAATATAATATATATTAATTATATAAACAAAATATATAATAATATTTTCTGCAAGTCACACACTCGCGCCAATCGTGTCACTCGATGTGACGTGTGCCAAATATGTTATAGCGTCCATTTATTCACTTCTATCTATTTAGTGAACTCCAAAAACCACACCCTTTCGAAACACAATAAATTGCTTTACGGTAGATTTGCTCCCTCGGGGGGCGAACTTTCTCATTCTTTGTAATGTGTTTTATGTCTAAGCGAAAAATTACGGGCAAAATACTATTAATTTAAAAAAAAATTAGCATAGGCACATTTAAAGCTGCGTTACGTCGCGTGTCAATTGTCACGCGTGCTGTCACGGTGTCGGTTGCGATGTCACGTTGCATTGCCGATTGTATTCCCGCGAGGTGGCACTCGTGTTTGTTATTGGGGATAAAGTAGGTTCGTATTGTACATATATGGCGACTCGTAACAGAAGTGCCAACGCATCCATGTAAGACCTTTTGTATGAAAGTTGAAATGAAAATCATTTAATTATACAAATATTCAATTATGGTAGAGATACATTTAAAAAGGTCGCCATATATCACCAACAGTCACTGTGCGCACTATCAAGATGAACATGCGCTGCAGACTGTGTAATGTAATTTATAACTGATTTTAAAGGAGTACCGAGAGTTTTTTTCCGCCGGCTTTTTTCTCCCAGTCAATAATAGCTAAAAGAGCGTCTAAAGCCGATGAACATATTGTTTTTTTGACTTTCATTAAGTCTATGTAAATACCTTGTAATTAATAAAACAATTTCATTTCATTTTATTTCATTGCATAATTTTAAAACCTACTATAGTGTATTCTAGCAAAATAATTAATAAGCAAAAGTAGTTATAAATATAAAAAGCACCTTCAAATTTCGCAACTCCCAATTCCCTCATTAGGTCATTTTCAGTAAATAAAACGCAAAGCGAAGATTCCCCTTTGTTCCAGCTCATTCAGTACGCATTCATTCTGGCTGAATGAAGCCGTTGAATATGAAAATTAGGATATTATGCACATACGAGCAAATGAACACTTGAAAAAGTTTCATTTCGCTCATTTGGGCTTTTATATTAGCAAAGTTTTATACTTTGAACTTACTTACAATATTTGTAGAGTATTTAAGTAATAATTGAAGAGGTTTTTTGTTTTATAAATATCTTGGGACAACCCACAAACGTTTATCTGATATCTTATAGATGTCCGGGGAAGTACTATCGCTCAATTCTATCGTAAAGCAATTTATTGTATTTTGAAAGGAGGGCGTGGTTGCCGGAGTTCGCTAAATACGAGGCGACCATCTTAGTACTCAGAAGTAGCAATGTATCTATTTGCGATCTCAGGTAGGACTAAGGTACTGCCTGAAGTTGCAAGTGGATGTCCAGGGGTTTACAGTTACCACTTAACAGGTGGCATACATACTTGTTTACGTGAAAGATATTTATTTACATGAAAATATCCATTAAACGGGTAATTTTATCATATTTTATCTACCTTTGCGCAAGATTTGGCGAAAACCATTTTTTTCCAATCAATAATAATGGTTATAAAATTAAAATAAGTTTGAAGGAAACAATTAAGTAGGTATATATCAAAGTCCAAATACATATATACTTACATAATTTGTATAATTCTAATTATCAATAGAGCTTGGTATTTCTTCTTTGTTATTAAACAAAAAAAAACGAACGGAACAACTTTTCAGCGTTATACAACAGCTTAAACTCTAAATTTATCAGCCAACAATGAAGCTTTTCATAGAGTCCCCGAGGCATTTAATAAACGAGTGATTTCATGCCGCGAACACAGTTGCCGACGCGTCTGATTAATGCATCGCGCAAACATTCTTGACGTTGAAGATAAAATGTTGCTTAGCGAAATTTAATAAATATCTAAACAACAGCTGTCTCGCCAGATGGCGGTACTGTCGACCGATGTGGGTATCAGCGTCACGCCCACGTTTCGCTTAGAAAATTATGGTAGCTGGCATAATTAAGTACTGATCTTAATTCTTCATACATGTTTCTCTCAAATATTTACTAATGAACACAGTCAAATTTTCACCACTACGTTGTACAAAATAAAGATAAGACAATATAATCTGTTAATAAAGCGGCAAAGAACGTTATATTCTTATTTTCAATGTTGTTAAAGAATTTTTCTACGTTTGAGAATTGCTTAAAGAACCCGTAAGCATGTAGGTTTTTAAAAAGCTAGAGGTGTATGTTTATCCGAAATAACATATTTTTTTTTACGTTTAAAATTGTTACAGGCAAGCTTTCCGCTATTTGGTAACAAATTGGAATTAATTTCACCAATTTATGATTGTTTTGTTTGTCAATATTTTATGTGGTTAAGTGGCCATTCGTGTGTTAATTGAATATATTAAGCGTTACTGCGGATTTATACCACAAATAATTCAAATTGCCCACACATTGTATCGCTATGTGTATTGATTAATATCCATCCTTATATTGCTTCGTGTTTGGCTTTGGAGACATTTTTATATTTATTATTACCATACAGATTATCTATGGTTTTTATAAACACTTCTTAGCTTGTCATATTAAAGCGATATGACGACGTCACTTACAATTCTAGTTTATCTCTTTTGTACTGTAATTGAATGGAGACACAAACATGCAATGCTGTCATTAACGCGACACACGAGGCAAGCACGTAACGATCCCAGATGATTGTTACACTAACTGCATTTGTGTTACCTACACTGCGGACCGCATTGTCGCGTACCCGCATTTACACTGCGGACCGCATTTACACTCCAACAGTTAAGTTGTTGGATGTTGTTGCGTCATTTGCATGAATGGCAAACTAGACAAGGTTTTTGGATAGCTAGATTGTGTAGTTCTAGTGACAAATAAATTTATTGAGATATGAACGTAGAATAAGGCGAAAGATAAAATTTTTAAAAAGATTTTTATGTTGTTACGCCAAAGAAGTATAACTTCTAACGCGTGTACATAAGTACACACACTTTTTTTTTATAAAAGTAGCAAACGAGCGTGCAGGCCGCCTGGTGTTAAGTGGTCACTGCAACCCATGGACATCCATTTACAACTTCAGGGAGGACCTTAGTAATACCTGGCATCGCAAATAGATGCGTTGCTACTTCTGAGGACTAAGATTCTTGCCTCGTATTCAGTGAACTCCGGATCCACACCCTCTTTCCGAAACACAATAAATTGCTTCACGGTAGAATCGGGTGTGGCGCTGGTACTTCCCCAGGCGGCAGTCTACCAACTATAGATACAAAATGACATACCTATACATACATACAACCAAAAAGCGGTTTCTGTCAACTAATAATTATTCCAAGTGCAAATCTCCAAATCTTTCATCTCGTTTTCAAAGCACATGTGATGTTCTAATAGTTTAAAAAATTAAGCCATTCTTTCCCTCGCGTGATTTATGTACAGGCAGAAACTCTAGAAATACTCTAACATGATAAATGGTGCTTTCAACATTAGTTACATAGCATTTTTGGTACACATGACATATTTTTTACAAGGAAATGCTTCGAGAAAGCGATGTATCATCGTAAATAGGTAAGTAGCAAACGAATATACTACTATATTAGAAATGTGAAAGTTTATATGTTTGATTGTTCAGATATTTGGATGTTTAAATGTTTGTTACTCAGTCACGCGAAAACGGCTAGACCGATTTAGATGCAATTTGGTACGCAGTTAGTTATTAACCTGGATTAACACATAAAGTGCGTGGGAGAAAGCTAGTATACAATAAAACACATTCATAAACCAATGTTATTCGAAAATTTTTTTACATTTATGTCACATACCTTTAGATTAGTTTGGTCAATCATAATACTAAAGACACACGGGCCTACAAATTATTTTTTTATCATTCAAGTGGTCGGCGTGTAATGATAACTTTTAATATCACGATCGTTATCGAACCAATGCATGGCGTTGTAGTCCCCGCTGCTGCCGTAAAAGGTGTTCCTACCCGGTAAGGAAGGCAGTCCCATTGTATGGGACGTCGGGTTGTTCACCTATGAGAAAAACTCGCGGAATTCTAAGCCCAAACTGGTTGCATTTGCCTTGCGAGTCGCTCCCCCTTCTGCTTCGAAATCGGGAATGAAGTAGATAATATATAAATGTCTGGGAACAACTCGCACGCGGCCAACTCATTCTAAACTAGAGGGAGCCTGTTCTATGGTAACCAGACAACGAATAAACATACGTATATTTTTAAATACATAGTTTTATAGATAATTTTATACTTACAACAAATTTCGTGCTCATAACACGAATATTTGAGAGTCTTACCCACTACGTCTGGCTTAGCATTAAGGGTGACGTACAGCAGGCAATCAATATTATAGAAGCTAAATTATACTATGGTCATTAAAATGTGGTCCATTGGTTGCAGTGACCACTTAACGCCAGGTGGCCTACATGCTCGTTTGCTACTTTTATGCAATAAAAAAAACGATTTTCATTTCATATCAATACATTTTTAATACGTCACACGAGTAGCTTCGAAAAATGAAAACGCGGTTACTAGAAAATTGAAGTAGAACCTCGTGGCCTGGACGGCCTTAATACCACAGGACACCCACTTCTCTCAAGTCACAATCGAAAAAACCAAACCGTCCCCAAATGCATAATTACGGCCCATTCAAACAATAATCATTAGACCTCTTCAAATACAAAGGCATGTGCGATTAACATCCATTGAAGCGGGTGTACGACAAACAATACCTTGTTAGCCCTTTGTCACGACTGCAGTTCCACTCGGGATGGCGTGACGTGACATCCTCGTATTGTCTGTCATTAGGAAGCTTTGACCCACAGTGTGGTGAATGTGGTCTGCACCAAGTGCATGTACCTACTTAACTGCTAAAATATTTAATTTCATATCTGAAACCCGTCACAGCGTTAGAAACATATTCTGAATTTCTATAAATAGAATCTTACACAAAAAACAAAAAAGGTAACAAACAACCTAGATCATTGTATCCTATCCGTAGAGCCAATAATAGTGCCATACTAATGTATTACGCCCACGGTATATACAAATTGTACAAGACAAAATCCATAGACCTATGCAAGATTCAAAGATATAGACATTTATTTAAATAAAATTATTTAGTTCTAACATTAACTTCGATGGAAAAAGATCGCGGTCAAAAGCTTCGATATGCTGTCATATAATAAAAAGATCTCGCTAACGTCAAAATTATCTTATTAATGATTTTTTCATAACCGAATTTTCCGATATTTGGTTATCAACAAAGCTTCAAAAGTGGTCTGAAGAAGTTGAAATTATGCAAGCTTCAAGTTTGCAACACCAATAAAAATATTTAACTACAGAAAAAAATACTAACTATGGTCTAAAGTTACTAACTGTAAAATAACTAAATAACTAACATTTTATTTCACAGTACAGTTATTAACAAATTTATTAAAATGTAGGTACATATTTGGAACACATATTAGATACATTTAAATGTTCTCTTTCTACTCTCCTTCATATCATCCTACTCTCAAAAAAGAATGGAAAGTTTTGCTTCACTTGTTAACATAATATACCTTAATAACACAAGTCGACGGCATTTACGAGTATGATCGGGAAGCGATGACCGGCAGGCACCGAGGGTGAATGTCGTGTGCTTGGATTCGGTACAACGGGCGCGATTGTCGTGACATCCACATGACAACGGTTAAGTCGTGCCGCCATTTACATATTTGAAAGCACAATAGTGTTTTGTAATAAGTATTATATAAACATTTTATCAATATTCGTGTTAAATGTTAAGTATTAGTTTGAAGTTTGACTGGCCTCGTGGTCTAGTGGTTATCGAACCTGACTGCTAAACGGGAGGTCGTGAGTTCGATCCCCACCCAGAACAAATGTTTGTGTGATGAGCATGAATATTTGGTCTGTGTCTGGGTGTAAAAAAAATATCTATTTAAGTAATTTAAAAATATTCATGTATGTATTGTATGTTTATCAGTTGTCTGGTTACCATAGCACAGGCTCTGCCTAATTTGGGATTAGATGACCGTGTTTGAGTTGGTCCAAGATATTTATTTATTTATTATCGTAGATTTACTTACTGTGCAGGCCTTTCAGAACCGCTTATATAGCTTACAGTTTCTCTGTTTATTGGCTAGGAATATTTTTGTATATAAAACCACGGAATGTAAATACCTATTACATTTTATTCTATACTAGCGTTGGTACGAGATACGTTTTTCTATTTGGTAGATCTACACGTAGGTAAGCTTTCGAGTCGACGGAGAAAGTGGTGATTTGCGATTTTCAACTGTCTGCACGATTTCCGAACAACAACAGTAAGAAATAAGAAATGCAAAAACGTCTAAATTTCTTTCACTGATTGCACAATTGATTCAATCGCAACATAATAACCATCTACTTTTTTTTTCGACTTGTATAATGCATTGTGAATCTATCTATACTTTATAGAGTTATTTAGTTAAATATCTTTACATATATTTTTTCACCTTGAATAAAAAAACTTTTCAATAAAAAATAGTCATACGTAAGATAATGTATAGAATACGACTTTCCTGATTTTTATAGTTAGTAATCTCTGACCGGGAAAGTACAACCGCTACACTCATTTCTACCCATGCTTGGTGGTTGACGGAGTACTCTAGATACTATTATTTAGTCCTCAAGGAGTAGCAAACGACCTTAGATAGGACTGCGGTACTGTCTAAAGGTGAATATGTCTATGAAAGTGAAGATATCTCTCTATGGGTTGCAGGCATCTATAAAAAAAGATAAGATAAAACCTTGGTTATCTTCAATAAAATCTGTATATTTATCATTCTTGAATTGTAAAGTATGCATTACACAAGAAGTGGAAACTTGTTTCGAGTCTCGCAGTGACGCCTTTTGGTAACCGAGACATGAGATGTTATGCAACACAATATCTTCTTCGTAAATTGTAAACGAATCACCCCCTCCAATCGAAACTGTTGTAGACCGTAGATAAGATTATTTACCCGAGAGAAACTTAAATGTAATATAAAACTTAAAATAAAAAGACTAACGAATCAGCCATTTAAAAATAAAAACGATATTCTTCATTTAAAATTATAAGGTACTGAACCAATAGGTGTTGCGCAATGGCAATTACAATTCAATTGTTTTAATATAAAAAAAATCATCCATTTAATTAGGTATAAATAAATAATTATCTTTATTAATCACAACCGTAATTTACTCGCAAATGTACCTACATAAATTCCTCGTATAGTACAGGAAAAATCAAACGTAGCAAGGATTGCTTAAAAAATTGGTATAAAACCAAAAATGTGTGAAAAACTTCCATCAAAAATAGTGGCCTTTTGATTTTCCAACGAAAACGCTAATGACTGCCAACACGTCTCATTCAACCCCGGTGATTTAGTGCAAATCGTGTGTGGCTAACACAAAATGTGGTTCAACTTTAACACCTACATATTTCAGTCGTGTCGCGTATTAAATGGAACGGCTGTTGATAAATGGATTACAATAAGCGTTACGGCAGACAAATAAAAAATAAACAACAATTTCGTATTGTCTATGCGTAAAATAGGGTAATTGTCGTACCCATTAAGAATTTTTTTGTTTTTTTTATTGAATAAAAGTAGCAAACGAGTGTACAGGCCACCTGGTATTAAGTGGTCACTGCAAACAATGGACATCCACTTGCAACTTCAGGCAGTACCTGAGTCCTACCTTAACTCGCAAATAGATGCTACTTTTCAGGACTAAGATGGTCGCCTCTTATTTAGTGAACTCCAGCAACCACACCCTTCTTGCGAAACAATAAATTGCTTCACGATAGATTTGGGTGTGGCGGTGGTACTTCCCCGGGCGGCAGCTTCATCATCAACCCATCATTGTCCCACTGCTGGATACGGGTCTCCCCTCAAAGTGAGAAGGATTTATTTAGGCCATAATCCACCACGCTGGCCAAGTGCGGGTTGGTAGACAATATATCTATAAGTACGTAAAAAGCATAAAGGTGGCCAGACATTTAGCAGATAGACATACTTATTTAGGCCATACAGTATCTATCTCACTGACACTCGTACATCGTGAGACAAGTCACTAACCTTGTATTTCAATTGAATTACGATTTCACGGGTGATGTAACGGCACGCTCAAATTAATTGTTTAGACGTACGATACGATTTTTTAGAACAATAGCGTTTGGAATGCATGAAGTATTCGTATATTTCGTTCATACGTTCGTTCTCTCCAATAAGCCGTATGCATTATTCAAAAGCCCGAATGGATTTCGGTGGCACGAGCCGAATTTAATTTCAACCGTAATTCACCCATGACCGACGTCAGACACACCGTTCGGTAAAAAATGAATACATTACTTAATTTGTGGATAAACATGCCGGGGATTGATTGGATCGAGCAGTACTGTAAAAGTATTCCCGAGCTTACACAACTGTATAAAAAAGATTATTATTCAAAATCGCATCGCGAGAGGAGTATAGATAGATTTTACTCCATTATTCAATAGAGATGCGCTTCAATGCTGCGGGAGATGAGATCTAGCTCGAACAGCATCCTAAACACTTTGTCAGACCGCTGAGACTCGACGATGTTTTCTTTATTGGTATTAGGATTTTTATGCAAAAGTTTGACGCCTATCTACACCGTGTCCCACTTCCGTAATGGGCTCACGGTCAAAGAAGATGGGCGGCGATAGATCCCTGGCTGCAGTAAGTCCTAGAGAAAATCCCTATCACCC
>DWNH01001787.1:0-10759 GCA_018249895.1 Tiana niger | reverse complement strand
TTTCTGATTACCATAGCACAGGCTCTGCCTAGTTTGGAATCAGATGGCCGTGTGTGAGTTGTCCCAAGATATTTATTTATTTATTTATTATAACACGTTAGATGATTGCTACGTAGCGCTTTGCCTCAATAGGCCTACTGAAGAAATTGTTCTTCCTGCCTTGAAATCTTTAAGAATCTTAAATTATTTGACAACAGATGGCGGCATCAATTTGAAAATACGTTTAAAAATATTTCTTATAATAATTTTATTTAAAGTCTTTTACTTAAAGATTTTTTAATTCGGCATCGGACTACTATTTTACTAATGAACCTTATAGCTCTGTCTATTATTTATCAAATAGAACCAAATTAGAAGTTTCATTGAAAAATTACAGAAGTATAGAAAGTACGAGTATTAGAAATATGAGTCCAACTGTGTTTCTACTTTTATAAATATGAAATGTATATTTTAACAAGTGATAGGCTCTGCCGGCCGGAGAAATGGCATCGCCAAACTCATTTTTACCGTGAAGTAATTTATTTTGTTTCGAAATAAAAGTGTATTTGCTGAGGGACACTTTAACAGGAAGAATATCTTAGTATTTAGGAGTAGCAACTCCAAGACTGCGGTACTGTTGTAAGATGAATAGGAATGTCTATGGGTTGCAGCGACCACTTAACTCCAGGTGGCATACGTGCTTGTTTGCTCCGTTTTTTCATGTTAAAAAGATCTACAGCCAAAAAACAACAGTTTCTTTTCTTACATATAACTTTACAAAGAGTGGTACCAAAATACTTTGCCAGTGTTATGTCAGAACCCAATAAATCTGACAGTACTGAAATTCCGTATTCCCTATATCTAGTTCATGCTATATCCATCGAACAGCTTTTAGAGGTCCACAGCTGGCCCTCCTTTAGCTAACGCGGAGTGGCCCACCCTTTCTCCGACCTGATGGACTCATGAAGCGCAGAAGAAGCTGGATTGTGTTTCGGAAAGAGGCTGTGGATGCCGGAGTTCACTAAATACGAGGCGATTTCTGCTGAAGTTGCAAGTGGATGTCCATGGGTTGCAGTGACCACTTAACACCAGGTGGCCAGCACGCTCGTGTGCTTCTTTTATTCAATAAAAAAAAGGAAAATGAAATCACACATATGACAACATTATTAATAGGTAAGTAAGTATTTGGCATAATCACGTATAAGCTGTTGTATATTTTTTTCTTTCTGAGGATCCGTCCTAAATGAGTACATATAATGTTGTGTAAAGACAGCGGTGCTGTAAATGGAATGCCGCGTTATTAGGCTGGTTCGAAGGGCACTCGTCACGGACAGTGGTTAATACATCAAGTCATTGCTTATATCGCCAACATCTCGAAGCAGGCCGCCACCGCCACTTTACCTTTACTCGGCCTGACGTAGATTAATGGTCGTTAGTTTGTTGCGGTGAATGTGAAATGTGTAACAATTTGTGACAACTTTAGCCTGTGTTCCCGCTCCTGTGTACCACTTTAAACACGATGAATTATGAGGAGAGTAAACACAGTTTTGAGCTTTTGACGGCCAAAAGCTTGCGGTCCGCTTCTGTTAGTCTTCGAGTTTTGGTAATGTAATTTGACAAGCGTACGCTACTTTAAAACTTTAATCGTAAGTTGATGGTCGCATAAATCAAGCGGCTCTGTAAATATAAACGAGATTATATTTACGTTATGATTTTAAATTGACCGATTAAGATGGAATTTAATATTATTAATTTGTTTTCAATCGCGAAAATCGAAAACTCAAGCCTAACGGTAATTAAGATAAACACTCTATAAAACACTGTCGATTTATAACGTTATCGCATCTCGGCGTTACAGATAAAAGTAAAAATACCAGAAACAATGAACCAGAAAACATAGACCATATTTCAATTGACTGAGTATCAACTGAGTTCCATTTGTATATTGAATAGTGGTAACTGAAACTGAATCGTATTACGATATCGATCATTCTCTTTTAAAAGTGGGGCTAGTGACATGTTCAATTTGGTCTGATTGATCTGACAGCGATACTCGGGGAACGCGTGATATACTCAATTTTGTGCGTATTTGAACAGAAACGTTGACTAAAGCTCGTAACATCGTCAAATCACGTTCATTCAACCACTTCGGAAAATTAACCCAGTGTGGTTATCGGCTTGAGTTATGACTGGAAACACAAAATTTATCTGTCATCAATGTGCTCACTAGGCTGGCCACATGATTTCCATTTTCGGTATAATATATGATTTCCGTTTCAGTCATTCAAACCTCAACTTAATACTGGTAATAATTATGTTATTCTGTTCATTACGTTCATTGTCTGTGTTGAAAATTGTTCGTAGATTTCCAACTGCGTCAGGTTCGTCTTAGCCGCCTGAACTCTTTTAATATTATAACTTAAGTAATACTTTAAACAATCGAAGACTACATTTATACATTGATATGAAACTAGTAAATAAAACAGGTTATTTATTGGTTTATAACTAAAACAACTCGTTTTTCGAATGTGAACCATGAGGCACTCAATTGAATTTAGCATTTCGTGCTGTACTATTTCTATGCTAACTCAAAGATATATTTTCTAGTATGTGTGCACGTTTTGGAAAATATACTTATTTGTATAGACAATAAATAGACGGCAATAGACTTATTTGTATAAGGACTATAGAGTAACTATAACCCAAATTTTTTTAAATATACATAGCTTTAACGATTATATTATTGAGATATAATTTTTTTAGAGATTTTATCACTATTTGGTTGACTTTGGTTGAATCAGCATAGTATAAATATGAATAAAACTTAATAATAATAATTTAATCCAGTAAACTAAGCGAACTTTGGTATTAGAAGATAAGATGCACTACAGTTTGCAGCGGAGACTGTTTGGTAGGATAATGACTTCTCAACGCTGAACTTTGCGAATAATACAAAGGTAAATGTGAAATACAGTTCAAATTGTACGAAACTATACAGCGCGAAATTTCACAGGCATCTATACATATAAATAAAATTGGAGTGTCTCTCTGTGATTTCAATGTAACTATGTTTTCTCAAGCGCTCATAGTTGTTTACATGAACAACCTTTTTAAAAATTTTATCTGTCTGTTTGTTTGTTTTTCGGTTTATCCGGGGTTATCTTATGAACGGCTTAACCAATTTTATTGGGGTTTTCACTGGATGCGCCAAAAATGGTGAATCGCCTTATAAATCTCTGGCTGTCGGTCGTATTGCATTAAAATACTGACCGGAAATAATTACAACTACTTATTTAAGTCGTTTAAAAACACCAAAAAAGGCATTATATAATTAATAGGTTTTTTCAAGTAAAAATATATTAGGTGGGTAGACAAAATACTCTGTAGTAGAAAGTACAACTAAATTGCTATCTCTATCAAACCAGATACAGTCGCTACGAGTAACAATGTTCTCTCCGCCACTCTCTGCCAGGGAACACACACTTGACTGCGATAATGACTTCTGCTCTGGTAAACTTTGTAAATAGAGGACAATTTTATTTTGTCCATGAAACGGGTTCATGGTATTTACGAATAAGGGTACCTAAATCATAGCGACTTATTATAAGTATAGTGGGTTTGTTATTATAGAAACCGCAATTTTAAAGTGAAGCTAATTCTTTTTAAAGGCTTATTTTTGCCTTCTTTGCATTTTTATTTAAAATTTTTATATTTCACAAAAAATTTAAAACAGAGAAAAGAGTATTCATGCTTGAATTATTATACTCATTCATTATACTTTGTACTAGTAACGCCCCCCGTGATTGATCGGATATCTTCTGTTTTCCGGACTAGGACTCCGGAATGTGGACTTATGAATCTCAGGTGTAAATATAATTCAATAATTTTTAATCCATCAATAAAGAGGTTATTAAGTCGGCATTTTTTATGGATTATCGATGAACGACTATTCCGAGCAAGGCAAGGCTCCTTAATTTTTTTCAAATATATACTAATATCTTAGTCTACGATACTATACAATGAAACTCCTAACAACCTTATTATACGTATTATAAAAAAATATAGCAAAAAGATTTTCCAATACGCCCTGTAAATAAAATCAGATAAGTCAACAAAAAGGCAACATTAGCAGCCTGTTTACATCAGCAGTAAACATATTCTGTATATACTGTAAATGTAATTTAACTTTTTCCATCGCTCTACATTTCGATGCGTAACGAGATTTCGCGCTTGTGTCATGTCCCTAACGAGATTTGTACAAACAAGACTAAAATTAGCAGATGTTGAAGGAAATCATCTTGCGAGCCTCGATAGTAAGCATTTCAATTTTTTACAGAGTCCTGAGACATAATTAATTATATGCTAAACTCGAAAAGTTGAGGACAAAAACTGACTGTTTGACTGGCCTCGTGGTCACTGCTAGAGGGCGTGGGTTCGATTCCCACCCAGAACAAATGTTTGTGTGACGAGCATGAATATTTGCTCTGTGTCTGGGTGTTCTGTCTATATAAGTATGTATTTACAAAAAAAAAATTATGTATGTTTGTCAGGTATCTGGTTACCATAGCAAAGGCATGCCTAATCTGGGATCAGATGACCGTGTGTGAGTTGTCCCAAAAAAAATGATCACAATAACTAGTTTAATAACGCTCGTATTATTTGGGATATGCTTGTTTTCATAACCTTAGTCTAAACGAATATCTATCTCCTTTGAAATGTATCTACAGATTGCCTTCTAGTTTAATTAAATCCAAAACCCTATTACTAAGTCGTGATAACGACACTCGTCGAATAAATTGCTTTACAGTCGTTTAGAGTACTTAATTGTTAAACGTTTATGGAAATCGTCTCTTCTGTAAACAGAATAAAGAACTAGTATAATCATTTTAATTGAATGCTTGTAAAACTTAGTAAACTGTGTGTAAATTTCTCCTTTTATAATGTTAACAAGTGTTAATGGGAAACATGTAGACAGAACAAATAATTGTAAGTGGTCCTGAGCCTCACCAAGCGTGAGTGTTACCAAAGGGTTCTCATTCGTTCTAAACTAAAATTTTAATTCATCCGAAAGGTTTTTAGAAACTATAGAATGTACTTATTTTTATTTATTTTGTACTTTTTATTGTACTATACATATTAAGAATACGTACAAGAAACGGAAAAACATTATACAAAAGGCGGTCTTACCACAAATAAATGATCTCTACCAGACGATCTAGTGATGGAGGTTTTTTTGGCTTGTCAAAAATGTAAAGTAAAATATTATTTTTTTTATGTTACAGGTATGTTACAATTCGTCGATAACTGTATGAGGCATTAACCCAATACATACATTATATCTGTAGGTGCATACCTCTAACCTCTATGAAAGTCTCTAAGGGGTAGGATTACTAATTAATCTTTAGCTTCAAAATCTTTTACTTCTCAATTAGGTCCTTTTTTCTAGAACACGATAAAATATTTAATAATTTTTAGAAAAGTATTTTAAAAACAATCTTAAATATGTACATTCAATATAAGTCAAATCAAAATCAGGATCCTAATCAAATCTATCTCCATTAAAACTAGATGTATTATACGTAGGAACAAAATAAATTCAAGTCTGAAACAAGATTTATTTACCTATTCATTAAAATGGCAAACTTTTCACCGACGAGGCGCCTTGAAAATGAAAATATGTCACGAAAGAGCGCTTTCCGATCCCGAAATTGAATAAAAAAGAATTTGTATACAAAGTGAACAGATAATCGATGCTGTTGAATATTTCAAAGAGGTGGAACGTGATGAAAATAAATACATGCATATTACCGAGTTGTCGTATCGAGAGCGAACAAGCTTGTGCGATTTTTGTCCAATTTTTAAGCTATACGAATAAGACTGTTACTCATATAGAATAGAATAGAACAAAAAATATATTTTTTTGTTCCGTTCGTTTGATGTTAGTATTATTAGTCGTTAGTGTTTTGGTAGGTGGTAGGCTGCCACTCGGGGAAGTTTCACCGCCACACCCAATTCTACCGTAATACAATTTATTGTGTTTCGAAAAGAGGGTGTGAATGCTGGAGTTCACTAAAAACGAGGCGACAAAAATATTGGCTTTAACTGCTTAATACCTCGGGTCACATTATTGTGTTATTCATAATGATCTCTAATCTCTAAAAATAAAATATAGCAGATATTACTAATAATGTAGTTTTCTGTATGAAAACATATTTAAAATAATAAATTTGAATACGTTTTACAAATGTATTTTGTAAAGCAAAGCAATCCAAATAAGTTTTGAGTTATTTAATACAAATTTTCTAAAGTTTAATCAAACTTTAGAAAATTTGAAATTAAAACATACTAATCAGTATGTTTTCAAAACTGAACTCTTTATTCTTTAGCAGTAAGACTAGGCCCTAATTACAGAGCCGCGTGGCTAAAATTGTCGAAAGCATCCTTTCACACTCATTTCAGATTTTACAAACGTTTATGTAATTTTACAAAACATTTACGAAAATTATTTTAGGTTTAAGATGGTAGGCTGCCGCCCGGGGAAGTACCACCGTCACACCCAAATATACCGTGTAGCAATTTATTGTGTTTCGGAAAACCCGGTTGCCGGAGCTCACTAAGTATGAGGCGGCCATCTTAGTCCTCAGAAGTAGCAAAGCATCTGTTTCCGATTATTAGCACTAAGGTCCTGCCTGAAGTTGCATATGGATGTCCATGGATTACAGTGACTACGTCCGTGTGTAAATTGCGTCATTCAAATTTAGTATACTAACGCCAATACGACAGGACAGTCGCACTGCCTTGTGTCAAAAAGTGGACGACACATTTCAAAAGTAGTATTTTGCCTTCTATTGGTTTTGTGTAAGGTTCAGATTACAGATTGTTATACATATTTACCTATATACTTAAAGAAGTGACCTCGCCTTCAGTTTTATTATATCTACCTATGTTTATATAAATATAATTAATTATATAGAGGTAGATAGAAATAGTGGTAAATAAAGTTTTTGATGGTATACAATGACCAAGCAAGTAATTTTTTTTTTACTTATATTCTGTTTTTAGCAATATTTAGAAAATTTAACTTTTTCTTTATACTTGAAGTCCAATTAATATTTTGCAACTATTTAAAATATTAGGTAAAGTTAATAGAATTAACCTTTATATGTAGGTACAATGTATGTAAGGTTTATATTGATTTAATTATAATCTTGTAATACCATACACCGTCATTAAAATTTTAATACTATCGTCGTATATGCCGCGTTTTATTATTATAAAAATTATCGCCTTTCCAATAAACTATAATACAAACATTTACATATGTAAGTAACAAGAAATGTGTAATAATTGTGATCGATAGCGACGAGCAGCCGCCGTAAAATTTCTAAACAGTACAAACCAGCCGCCCGTCAAAATATCGTCTGCGGGCGCCACGGTTGTGTGATGTAACCACACTCTAATGTGTGCTTGTGTGAGTGAACCAGGTTATTGATTCATGGCGGTAGATTTATGCCTGCCCTCTTGCACTTAATGAAAACTACGACAGTGGAAGAGGGACATAGCTCACCTGGTGGTAAGTGCCCACGTGGTTGAAATGTTGGTGCACGTCGAAGCTCTTAACCGGAGCAAAATTTTTAATAAAAATCCGACAGATTTTTATTCGAAACATTTTTAATGAATGCAAAAGTGTTGTAATGTTTTATTTTGTAAAATTTTTATCGGTGATCATAAAATACGACTGAAGCCACGCTCACTATTCTCTCGGGTTTCTACAAAGCAATCGTGGTTTAATAGCAAATAGTCTAAACGGGTAATTAGTTTGTTCTACCGAGTCGACGTAGTCTATGTAATACTCCGCCTTACCTGAGGATCGTCAAACAATGAGCTCTTAGCCAAAGTTATTCAAACCATCGTACTTGTACTAATTTGCAACTAAAGTCAAAATGATCTCATTTATTAGGGACACCGTGAAACGTAAAATATATTTCAGTTAAGCAGATTAATTAAGTCCATTATGACGATATTGAATGTTAGTAATTATACTCAATGAAATGGCAGCGAAACCTGTATATTTGAAATGAAATAATTCTTTGAACGGATTAAATTTAAGAGGCTTAATTTGAAACAAATACGTACACATGAAGTATCCTTTAATATATAACAGAGTTTTACAACACGAAGGTACATGTTTTTACACTAGATACATGGATAAAAGTTGTAGTAACAAATTTACTTTAGGTTTTATAAAACAATACCCAGGGAAGCTCTAAGAATATTAAGCTCATAAAATCTCGGTACTTTTGTTAAGTCGTTCATAGAGCTTCATCCATAATTCGCAACAAATTAGCAATGCTTCGTATTGGCTTCATTTAATAAATTCCTCACTCTCGTAAGTTCTGGAGTACATTAAATTTTCACGAAATTGCTTTCCAACTTTTCCTCTCTCAATAAACCTGAACTCAATTTACGAAGGCATACTTTGGATCACATAGTTGCCTGTTGTGTATTAATTACCACCTGGTTACATTTTTGTTTGTTTTCACGCTTCATTTGCTCCGTTAGTTGTTATGGACTGTGAACTGATCGCTGACTCTAAAATTGTTTACAGGCCAAATACAAAATGGTGAATAAATTGAATTTGTACGAGTTATTTATTAATCAAATGCATGTACAATGTATGTAGAATGAAATTTTTATTTTCGTAAATGTTAATCGTTCATCAAGTAAAACTTTCCTAAAATAGTTTTCTCGACGTATATATTATGCCTTTAATAATTTTAACTGTTCCATATAGCGTGTTGCGGTTTGAGCTCGTTCGCTGGCTACTTTATCCGGGTGTCAGAATTGAAAATGAGCTGGTTCCGTAAATGGACTATTACCTCAGTAACACTCGGGGCAGCTGGCAGCCCTACGAATATAGAGCCAGCCGAACTTGCCTTAATAATTCAACAGTGCAATGCTTTTACAAAACCTGTCGGCGTCAATCCTAATTTAGCGCCGCCGATCGGGCCGCTTTCGGAAAGTGTCGCTAGACAAACCTAATGGAACTCTCCTGTACTCCGCTGAATTTCGCCGATGCAGGTCTAAAATAATCGCCTATTTGCTGCGATACTAAATTAGAATCTTGCTACGGAATTGGAGTTATCTGATGTAGAGGTGCAGTTTGTAGAATTACATTTTTAGTATACCCACTTACTATCAATATATTTTTGCTTTGCTTTATTTGCATTTTATTTACGCTTTGTTAAATAAATGCAGCTGCTCAGTTCAATTAATACCTATCTAATCACTAGGTGTTGGTATAAGGATTACAGCATATGACGTCATCAAAGCAAATAGACAAATAGACAATTACGTGTACACAATGAGTTTGATATAAGGCATATTTACAATCTTTTTCATCCATTATTTCGCAAATAAGTAGAAAATTTTAAAACTCTTAAATTATATTTATCATTGTAAGGGCACATGTTGTTAACAAGACATAACAAGAATATATTATATTTAATGACAAATCACGCCTAAAATTCGTACAGTAATAAAACTGTAACTATTATAAGTTTTTGGCAGCTGTTGTATGGAATATAAAGCGCTGCGACGACCGTTCTTGACTCTGGACAGAACTGCATGTCTTAGCAAATTAATAATTATTTGGAACGATGAGAATATAATACTATTATTTTAAATTGTGATGCCTTAATAAGTTTTAAGACTATGACACATTATTACATAATAAATTTAAGATAAAAATTTGTATTAGGATTTGTTATAATTTTAATAACATTGTTTCGTAACTTTACTCGTATAGGTTACAACTTTGTATGTACTTAATTAGTCAGTACATATACAATCGAAGGGAATAACTAAAGAATATCAAAAGAAAGTACTAAATGACTTTTATCATGATAATGAAAGTAATTTTACCATTCGGAAATAAAGTTTAAGCAAAAAAACTTACAACACGTAAACTGTACGTATGAAGTACCACGCTCTAACGATGTACATATATAACATAGTTTGATATTGTTTATTCATTTATTGATGTTATTGAAACAGCGCGTGCAGCTCATCACCGTAGTCTGACATGATGAAGGTAGCCGTCAATAACGCGTTTGAACGGACATAGATAAGTAAATAGGCGGATTTTATATGTCTCCACGTATCTACACGTTACTATCGTTACTATTACTACTACTTATCTACACATTTTAATAATATTTCATTTTCTTTCTACTAGAATTTTAGCCACGTAATTAAAAATATTTACATTATTATTGTTTTGTTACACCAAAGCAGTAGGTACAATTTCTTACATGCGTTCATGTGTACCTAAATAACCGTGTATTTACTTTCTTTTTTTAAACCTCAACCTTAGATCGAACTAAGGCAGAGGCGGATTATTCCTAAGGCGAACTAGGGATAGAGGGTTACACAAGGGCTCACGCACGGATTTTTTAGGCCTATACTTAGGGTAAGTATATACTAATATTATACCTACAAAAGAGTGTGTGTATATGTGTTACTTCTTCGTGCAAAAACTATTAAACTATTATGATGAATCCCGGTATGAAGTTAGCTAGAGACCCAGATTTACACATTTTATCCCGAAATGCCCACGGGTTGGGGCATCTCTCGGGGCGCAGCTAATTTTTGTTTATGTATAAAATTTATAATAATATATGGCCGCTAGAGGGGCGCCGTTGAGGTGTTTGGCCTTTTTTTTTTTTTTTTTTTTTTATGAGTGGGGTAGGAAGGGGACAGGTCTCGACTCCAGTCACGT
>DWNH01001786.1:0-10766 GCA_018249895.1 Tiana niger | reverse complement strand
AACACATCTACTGTACTACTCCTGTGGAATAAGACATTTGTCTCATCTTTAGTGTTTTCCAACAACCATACTCATCTTCCAAAACACATTAAATGGTTTCACGGTAGACATCGGTAAGGCTGTGGTACTTCACCGGTTATTTCCATGCCTAGTACGAGTGACACGAGTGTTCCTGTGTAGGTACCTACACCGTAAGCGGCTTGTGGTAATGGGCGGAGCGGCGATCCTCCACTCGAGGATTACGGGGCGTATAGTGCATACTTGATCAGCCTTTGTCCCAACTCCATTGGGCTGCTTGTAATCCTCTCTGTTTGAGTGATAAGTTATATAATATTCATAACGTACCTTGTTGTACTTTTACTGTGAGTCTATTGTATTAGAAATGTTTCGGAATAGGCTCACGTGATCTCTGACTTCAACCTTGATGATAAATCGCGTGCTGTAGACACTATCAAAATTGGTTTGGGTTAAATAATAAATGTTTAGATAGAATTACATACAAAAATTGAAAATTAAGTACAATCCTAATATACCTAAAAACTATTTGTACAAATATGTACCTACATATATATAAATATGATTTTTATTTCACGTTATATATATATATAAATACGAAATTTGACAAAAAAACGACATGGCGAGTGTTACTTGAAAACAATTTTTTTTGGTCTCAATATTTCGTTAAACGTAATATCTGTGTACTGAACTATAGTGTAATGTAGTTTATAAAGTTAGATATTTATTTTGAATGCGAAGTTATCGCTAGGATACGAGAATTTTGCTCCTAATATGAGTTGTTCGTATACCTATATATAAATAGTTTAATAAATCTTTGAAAAGTCTAGAGTTAGGTTAGGTAGATAACAAGAAATATTTATTGAATTAAATGTTCGTAACTCCATTACATTCCGTTAGTAAAAGTTACTTAACATTACGTTTACTTGACTCGTCTTAAGAGATTTCCATATTCACACAGGTTGCTATAAAAAGTGCGCCTAAACGCACTTAGAAAACAAATAGGCCATCTCGCTAAACAAAATGTTTTGATGAAATGGGGAAGAATGGAGAATCCCCTGATAGTTATTTGATATGATTTATTCATACGGCACTTCGTGCTGTACGCCACGTCAAATAGAAGTTTATTTAATAGAAAATACTTTCCCAAATCTATTTATAAAGCCATTATGGACGCGTTTTTATCAGAGTTCCGTTTGACCTTTGAAGTTACCTATGTAACATTTTGTCCTTAATTTTTTTATTGATTGGTTTCGGTAAGTTAATGAGTAACTTAACAAAATTTCACCTAAAGATTATAAAAATAAATGACAAATATTAACCCATCAAACAGGGTTTGGATTAAATAATAAGAACCTAAATAAAATTTCATCTGAAATGTATAAAAATGAACGACAGATATCAAAATACAATTGTACAAATAAATGATTATATTTTTTCGAATTATCGTGTTCTTAGGATTTTTCTTTCTTTCATCTGATCCAAAATTAATTAAAGCCTTAATTATGGTAATCAGACAACTTATAAACATACCTACATATGTCTAAATACATACATCCTAAAAAGGTAATTTTACATTCAGATACACAACAAACATCGTGTCCATCACACAAACTTTTGTCCTGGGCGAAAACCGAACTTACAACCTACGGCTTAGCTGTCAGTCATAACAATAGCAACAACAAATACACTTTATTGTACATCACAGATCAGTTTAAATACATTAGAAATAAAGAATATAATGGTGTTCAAAATGCGGTCTTATCGCTCCAGTAGCAATTTCTTCCAGACAACCTTTGGATAGATAACATAAGAACAGACAAACGGAAGGAAAGGGATAAGGGTGTACAAAACCACAAAGTATTCTATTACATAAATAAATGAACTTAACCCATACTTATGTAGTAAGAAGTATAATAAAACAGGATGGTAGCCTAATACATACTACATATAATAGTAGATAGAAATAGCGAACAGAGAAAAAAGTCAAGTTGTTTGTGCGGAACCTCTAATAAATTTACAAATTTCTCTCGCCTCACTCTTTTTTTATTTGAAAGCTGTCGCTGACGCTTGTTATGCAAATAACGCGGGCGCGGGCCCAGAGATGTTTATCCAGCTAACTATAATGTTTACCCTTGTTCTACTGCCAATGTTTACCCCTTACCCTCGCCATATTGGGATGATCAATTTCGCGTTTACATAGCATAGATACTAAGGTTTACTAGACGTTTTATAAGGTGTGACAGCGTAGTATGAAATTATGTAGAATGGTGGTTCGTCGCCGGGAAAGTACGACCGCCACGCCTTATTCTACCGTAAAGCTGTTTATTGTGTTTCGGAAGAAGGATGTGGTTGCGGGAGTACACTAAATACGAGGCGACCATCTTAGTCATCAGAAGTAGCAACGCATCTATTTGCGATTTCAGGTAGGACTAAGGTACTGTCTGAAGTTAAGTTAGTTGAAGTTAGTTGGGTGTAGCGTTGGTACCTCCCCGGGCGGCAGCCTACCACTTATAAAAAAATAATATAGAAAGATAATAAATAGAATAAAGAATAAAACAAAATTACAATAATATAACAGAATATAATAGAATAAAGAAAGATCTCGAAGAATGTCAATGTATTTTTATATTATATATTCTTAACGTAACATCTCATTACAGCACTCGAGTCCTCTTGCAAGCGTCTCATGGAATTCATCACGCACAATCCCGTCAAATGTCACCAAGTTGATAGAGAGCTTTCTTATAGAGAAGTTGATACTGAGAAAATTTTAGTGAAAAGAAAAGCTTATGCGTTATTTTTTTTTATTGAATAAAAGCAGCAAACGAGTATTTAGGGCACCTGGTGTTAAGTGGTCACTGCAACCAATGAACATCCACTTGAAACTTCAGGCAGTAGGCACCTTAGTCCTACCTGAGATCGCGAATAGATGCGTTGCTACTTTTGAGCACTAAGATGGTCGCCTCGTATTTAGTGAACTCCAGGAACCACATCCTCCTTCCGAAACACAGTAAATTGCTTTACGGTAGAATTGAGTGTGGCGGCAGTACTTCCCCTTGCGGCGGCTGTCAAAACTACTATTACTACTATCTTAAACCTATAATTACGACTAGCATACCGATTATCATCACATTCTCTATAAATGCACCCAACACCTCATGTTATTTCACATTTTCAGTGTACAACACATATACGGTTATCAAATTTTTCAAGTAAACGTAAGAAGATAGGAATCCCGGAGGATGCCGGCGCGAACTCCGCCAGGCACTAAGCCTTTCAAGAGGCATCTACGCAGATTGCCGGAGACACTGGTTTACAGTGAAAAAAGTGGAATTTTCTTTGCGAATTTCTATGTAAATGAATATACAAATAAATATGAAAATTATTTATATGCCAAATGTGGGTATACGATGATGGTTCAGATGCATAAAGATTTGTTTACTAATTGCCATATTTCACTAACTATTAAAAGATATAAATAAATAAATATTTACTGATGGTATAAATATATGTACATGGTTTTAAAATACAAACGGCTCATACGAGGTTTTTCATCAAAACCTCCTGTCGGTCGTTAGTTCGCGACTACACTAATTGAAAACACTAACTCACTAAATCTTTACTGATGAAAAAGATGGTTTATATTTTATGTATGTGTGTAAGTATAAATGAGAAAATGTTTCTCATAAATGTCAAGTTCTGAGTATTGGTAATAGTGTTTGAATTTCAGCCTACCAATCTGGCAAGCCCGGATTCCATACCCGCACGCACCTCTTATATTTAAAATAAATTAAATAAAATATCGTTGAAAACCTGCACATCTGAGGGTTCTCTATAATTCTTGATAGGTATCTAACGTCCATCAAGATACACTTGGCTAATGGTTGGTAATAATACATACATATGTATAAGCCTAAATTCACTACAAATATGTGTCCGTGCTCAATAGTGCGATAATAATGGGTTGACGATGGTAAAATAAAAATGTGTTTTAAGAAACAACAACAATATAAAAGGAGTTATAAATCATTAATAAGTCACACCATTAGAGAAAAATTGTAGCATGGTTATTAATGCGACTCTATAACTTTGCAAGTACGAGTATTTTGCGCGCTCTACAAAGGCGCGGGTGCCAGAGACACGCCGCGCTATTATTATCGCTGTCAAATCTACCCTCTAATTACGGCACTGGATTTGACGTTTACGATTTTTCACGAAAAAACGAAGAAACAGTATTTTTACTTAGTTTCTTTAAGTTTAATACATTTTAAAATATGCACCTTATAAATATTTTTGGTAAGAATTAAAGGAGTCTAAGATGAAATATGCATGATAAAGTTACAAATTTATAATCTCAACAGATTTATTATATTTTTCATAATAAATGTTTATTTGTTCATTAAAGAAAATGTAAAAATATGATAGTTAAATAGTCTTTTTGTCTGTAAAAATGACTTTTTAGCGAGTATTGTCTATAACAAAAATAATGAATAAAATTCAACATCAAACCGTCATTGTCCCACTGTTGGGCACGGGTCTCCCCTCATTTGAGAAGAATTTAGACCATAGTTAATGATTAACACTAAAAGCCTTATTATTTAAATTCCACAATCACACAATTAATTCTATCCTAAAGCTAATAAAAACTAAGTTTATAAGTAAGCAAATAAGAAAATTTAAGTTCAATAAATGCTTAAGGACCACGCGATCCGAGCCTTAGTGCGGGTCGTTATTAAACAATATTAATAAACGTGAAGCAATTTTCAGAAACTATTAAAACTGCACACCGTAACGATTTTAAAATTGCAGGCTATTGTCACAGTTTCAAAGTAATTTTCTTTATTAATTACCACATATGCTGACGTGGTGGTACTTTCTCATGCGAACTTACCATAAAATCGCTTCTCACTTTGTGTTGCGTAACGTCACATTGAATATAATTAACTTCGCAAATAAATATTATCAATACATATTTTTTAATTTTTAAGTACCTATATAGCGTATATATAAAATAAGTATAGAAAAACTACATTTTAACTCAAATTCAGTTATAATTTAAAATAAATCTAACCTAACTTGGAAAGTATTAGTTATATAACTAAACTACCTACTTTATATAATACCTTAGTTATTGGCATTACTTAAAGAGTTTTTTTTATAATACTGCATTTTTAATATTTCAAATATATGTAGTTTTCGTATTTCTATAATTTATATTATAGTGTTTTGCAATTCAAATTTTAATTTTTAATATACTCCAGTGTAGCAATTTAAGGTGTCTACATTTTTTTTCATGAAATACTTTTTCTATTTTTTGTTTGTTTTGGTTTATCTATATTTAAACAACCATTAAAATTGACATCATTTTTTACGCGTAAACACCACTTATGGAGTTAAGGCAAGGGGAGTGCGATTTAGCGAGGGTAAAGATTCATGAATATTTTAAGCATTTCATTTTAGCAGACAGATTGCAGTACGAAGACATATTGCAACTTACTAATGTCATTCCTATCTATAAAAGTTTAAATTTAAATGTATATATCTGAAAAGGTAAAATATAGCGTACTAAACGATTTTGTAAAACTTTTATGTGTACCATAGGTATTCGTCGGTACTTGATTTTTGTAAAAATACATTATTTCTTTCTCATTACTCTATTTCAGTAGTTAAAGCGAGGCATATTTTGTTACGAAAGATAAGTAGATAAGATCTTTACAAGATAAACGATTTTGTGTTAAAATTAATATTATGTAGATGTTGTTTCTTAAAACACATTTTTATTTTACCATCGTCAACCCATTATTATAGCACTGCTGAGCACAGACACATATGTACATATTTGTAGAGAATTTAGGCCAATATTACAACCATCCATTAGCCAAGTGCATCTTGATGGACGTTAGATACCTATCTGGAATTATAGAGAACCCTCAGGTATGCAGATTTTTAACGATATTTTACTTCCCAGAAGATCAAGTGATAATTATTTTTAACACATACATAATATTAAAATATAAGAGGTGCGTTTTGCAGTTGACGTTTGCTTCCGATTGGCGTTGCATTCATCCTTGACCGGTGACCCTCGTGAGAAAATTGATTTACGTCACATAAAAGATTGCGAGTACCAGTGAATTTGAACTGACAATATAGACTCTATGCCCTTGAATTAAGGGGTTAGGTATGTAAATACAAGCCCGGAGGGTAGTGTCGATCTGTTGAAGTAACACTCGATTTGTCGTTTCGCCTCGGGCCTCTAATCTAGTTGTCGCCCCGCTACTCGGTTAAAATCGCAAGGCTAATAAAATATTTTGACCCTTTTACGAGACGAATCCGCCCACTGCGCAGTACAATCGCTCTCTACGTCGTTTAAAACATTTTTAAAGTGACTTTTTAATTTTTTCATTGGCAAAAATAGTTAAAACATGACAAATTAATCTCAAAGAGAAAGAATAGGTACATATTTCGTGACCATTAGCGTGATAATTACCTATTGCGATATTATATATTTAAGAGAGAATAGGTGTTTTGCGCAATATGAGTACATGTTAATCAACTTACATAAATAAATTTTGAACTTATATATAAAATACCAAGAAACTTTTTATCGAATCTGTTAATTATGGTCTTAGGATAGACGCTATTGGGCAACCGGTTTCCAGGTTTTTCCTTATTTCATCTTTTGTATTATCGAGAATGAGGTAAATAGACTAATTAAGAGAATGTAATAACAATTATTATATGCAAAGACGTTTGCAAAAAATCACGATTATGGTGCAATATCTATTGTTTTGATAAACACTGTAAGAGTAATGTAACATCTACTTTATTAATTCTACTTTTATAGCTTTTGTATGAAATATTCTTTATTATTGTAAACGTCGATGTAATAGCATGTTTTTATAAAATTATATTTTTAGAATTATAGTACAAGTTACGGTACAAGTACGCCAAATATCAGCTAATATGGCTGTCTAGGGTCCCTGCTTAGAGATGAATAGGCTAGGTCATAAAGTCAGTTGGCAGTGTTGACGTAAAACTTGAGTAGGGAAATAAAATATTTAATTCACTTAAATTTCGACTTTTTATTACAACTGCAATTTTTGGTTTAAAAATATTATGAATTTATAAGATAATGAATTATTTTCTTTAGTTTGTTATTGTATATTATAGAAAATAATAGAATAACAAATAAAGTAAACATTTATTGGAGGTTCAGCTCTTTGGTTCCGTAAAAAAAGTTTAAAATTTTGTTTGTTCTTTAGTTTTAGATTTTGAATAAAAAGTAAAAAATAACGCCGAACATTTTTTATATGGATTCCGTATCATCCGTGTTATATTTTCCTTTTTTTTTTTTAATAAATAAGATACCATAAAACAATTTCGTGTTGAGTATTTAAAAAAAATCTACTTTATGAGCGCAAATGTACTTCACACCCCTACAGAACTATTCGGATGCGACAATAATTGAAATTTGTGCCCGGAGGCATTCATGGCAAATAACTTTATTCGGCATTTAGCTTCCAATTTAGTACGAGTGTTTTGTAAAGGAAGAAATCATCTTGCAGTCGTGTTAAGCCATTGTGCATATTTTATAAGCTGAGGTTACCTATGTATATTGTAAACGAATAGAGAGATATCAAATCGATTTTTTGTATATTATTTCCTTATATTTATATTATTTCTCTTAATACTTTGGAAGATGGATAAAGGCATATTTATTTTTATTTTTTTAATTGTTGGACGTTGGACATGAAAATTTTCAAATATGGCGCTGAAACGGCGGCAGTTGCTTATGTCCTGCTGGCAACGGTGACCACTCACCATCAGGTGGTAGCTAGGTAGCTAGCAGGTAGTGCTAGCAAATAGGCGCACGGACAACCCAAAACTATCGGAAGTATTCAATCTATTCTCTCGTCTATTCCGTAAGAGCTTCAGAATAAGCCATGCGTGGTATTTTCTTGAAACCTAATACTATTTCAAGTTTTTACACTTAATTCTCAAAGAGATGGCTATCAGACATTGAAGGGCTCCAATATAATCCATTTCTAATATTTTCTTCTCACATTAGCTCTAGCTAAGACTAACAAAAGCCCGCTAAAAATAATGGTACTTAAATTAAATAATAACTATAAAAGCCGAATATTTATTTCTCTAAATACTTGTAACTGACTTCATAGAATTTAGACATTGAGATATCGTGTTAGCTTAGTTTCAGCTGCAAGTTAAATGTAGCTTTTAAGTAAATTATGTTTAATTATATTGCTGTAGATCGGCGTGCAAGTTTCCAGTGGATTACACCAGGTGGCGTGAGTGCCACCACATGGAAACTTTCCATGTTCTGTTCGGAGTAGTCCGAGTAATGTGTATGTAATTATTTGCAAGCTCGTGACCTCAGTAATAATATGTAAGAAAACACGGAAGGATTTGCAGATCTCCGTGCACATTATTTATATTAGAAGTAGGTACGTGAATGCACAGATTTTTATTTTACAAGTGATCGTCGTCGATTTTATCTATATTTCGTCGATTCTATATTTTTTTATTGATTGCCATGCCATCATGTTGAATCAGGAGATTTCATGTGCACTATATGGGTATTGGTACGGTTATCTACTAATAATAATAATAAACTTTAATTAATAATGATAAATTCTAACAGTAAATCAAAAATAAAACGAATGCACATTTAAAATTATATTACAATTTTCGTCCTCTAAAAAGTTAGCGCCAGTGGTTGTTTTGACAAAATGCTCAAAATTTTCGGGCTAATTGTCGAACAGAATACCGTAAATGCCCGGCTAATTGTTCCTTGTTTATTGGTTCCGCACAATTTCCTCGATTACGAAGCTGCCCGCTTGAAGGTCCGTAATATAATTACGCGATGCTTCAAAGTTCGACATTATCACCTCTGAAATGAAAAAATGTGCCGCGGGATGTTTGGGAATATCGACATTTTGTTTTTTTTATTACAATAAACGTGATGTTGAAATGAACGTGATAAGTAGTCACTGCAACCAATTATATAAGATCAAATGTTAAATAGAACCAAAATTGTAAGTTATGTCATATAGTTTGTAATATGGTACACGGATACCTAGTTCGTAACTTGGATTAATATATAGAATAATTGCCGGTAATTTCCATGGCTAATGGCCGAATGAACGCGGGCGAAAGCTAGTAAGAAAATAATAAAAATCTCTAACAAGTTTATAATATATAATACTGCTCATAGATTTCTATGTTCATTTATTTACTTACAGTTACTGCTACAAAACAAGAGAAAGTATGAGTAAGAACAGTAAACAAAAGTAGATAATAATAATATAAGAAGTATAATAGATATTGTTATTAGCAGTACGGTATTAATTCCATTAAGATCTATAAGATCTTCCATTTATAATAGACCTGAATAGGTGTAAATAGGTTGTCTTCATAATAGAAATAATATCACACATTTTTTACGCATAATATTATAACGTTTAGCTCAGTATAGAGGCGAAGCGTACAGATACGGCATCGCTTTTTTTAGTTGCGAGGAAAGCTTCTGAATCTGTAGATTTATAGAAAACCGGCCAAGTGGGTACGGACTCGCAAACAAAGAATTTCGTGCAGTTCGCCAATATATGAAAACAAATAATAATTCTTAGATAAACAATATTGATGCTAGAGTAACGTGTCATTCGCAAAATTTTATTAAATATTATTTTATGATAATATATTGGTAACATATAAACAAACACGTTGAACTAATTTTTGCGGAGCCTTGCAAGAGCACTTCTTTATTTTCTTTTTAATGATAAGAGTAGGTTTTACACATATTCTGTGAAAATTTTAAGTTTGTATCTGTATCTTTGTTTTTAGCCAAACTTTTTAATTTATTGTTTTAACTTTTGTGCGAAACCTTGCTGCACTATACCAATTTGCACTTGACCAGTTTATTAGTTTATTATTTGTTGTGTAATTTAAGTAATAAAATAATTAAAAACGTCTACATTAGCTACATATATTAAGGCTGCCTTTCATTTTTCTTATTAGCTTTTTGTTCGAATGACCGAAAAAACAATTAAAACAACACAGATTAAAATTACAAATCACAATTAAAATTCACAAAAATTTAAAAGATCCAGACGTGACAGACCAACGAACGAACGCTCGCTCAGCGGAGGGTTAGTACGTAGTAATAGAGTTCCATTATAACCTTTCAGGTACGGAACTCTGAAATGAAATACTGCGCCCTGCTTTATTTTTATCGATGTCTGCATTCCCAACAGCTCGCTTAGTCTGCCACGGCTTTTCTCAGAAATCTTAATAAAAATATTATCCGGACAGGCGTCAAAGAAACCGGCTTAATTTAATTATCTTCGCCTCTTAATAAACTGAGCTTCACCCCAGGAGTTAAACATCAATTAGTTACATAGAAATCATCCAAGAAATGCGAAATTATTAATGTAAAATATTTTCGGAAAATTCATAACGAAGTTTTCGTTTAACTGTTGTAATTGTTTTTCAATTAATTGTTTGAGGAATTCGATTTGTGTCGTCATATTTTTTTTGTTTTGTTTGACAGAACATATTTTAACGAGGAGTGAAATCAATTATGTTTAAACATGTTAATAGCCACGTGGTCTAGTAGTTGTAGTTACCATAGCACAGGCTCTGCCTAATTTGGGATCAGATGACCTTGTGTGAGTTGTCCCAAGATGTTTATATATATGTTATATTTATTTAATGCGCTATACAATAAAATG
>DWNH01001785.1:0-10767 GCA_018249895.1 Tiana niger | reverse complement strand
AGGCGCCAACGAAGCCTTGACCTCTTTACCCATTGAGCTGGCGGTCGGGCATACACAATGGACTATTCCATGACACCCGAGCTGACATGCGGTCACCGCTGCCCCCTCAATCTGCCTCCCCTCTTTTGTGATACCAACAGTGTACGTGCATGCTAAGAATTAATATTTTATAAAAATGCTTAAAAAAATTATAGTTGTAGATTCACCTTGACGTTTTTTGGATATGTTTGTCATTTGTATATACAAAGTAAAATATTTCTATAACTAATAATGTTTGTGGGAGTAAATTTAAATTAGTTTCAATGAAGTTTAGCAGGTGACCAAAGCAATAGTGGCATAATAAAGTCGGTCACGTTAGTATGTAATCAGAGGCGTCGGGGAGGCGCGGGGCGAGGTAAACTAACAAAATTCGGGGGCGGCGCAGGTCGCGGCCCGCCGTTGAATAAAACATGCCAAGTGACGGGCTTTGGCGCCACTCGACACTGCGCCCGTACCGCTCTACTTACAATACTCACTCTACTCTCTACTGAATCTACTTTGAACTTGCCTGGAATTCACGAAACTACGAAACTTATACCCAAATAATAACAAAAATATTTCTCTTTATCTGTAAGTCATAATCTACGGTACATGTTAGGCATATTGCTGAAAAATGATATTTTAAAACAGGACAAAAAAATTAAACAGGAAAAGAAATATTTTTTTACGTTATAAAAAAGTTTATGGAAAATAAAAACATTCTTTAGGTCGTATTTGTAAACAATACATTCCACATGTTGCACGGCGTACGGGTAGAATTACCTTTCTCAGAAAATTTATTCAGCACAAATGCAGTGAGTGAATCGAGGAATATGTGGAAAAGATTGAGTTTTGAATTAGTAGGTAATTACCTAACGCTTATTATTAAAACCACTAGTAACCAGTGATAAATCAAATCTATAATGAGTTATAGGAGATAAAGAAATATGAAATCGAATGTTAATGTTTCTGTTTTAGGTTTCGTAGCACTGTCGTAGCCAAAGCGTAGCACCCGTAAAATTTCTTAAGAAATGAAAAAAATCAAGAAATGAAATATAATTGTGTTATAATTCGTTATTATAATAAAATAATAGGTTACTTTATTTAATACAGGAAAGATATTATTATTACTCGTTTTAAATATATTGTATATACTGTTACGCTAATATTTAAGGTATTTGCAGCCATAAAAGTTTAAATAATTTACGGAATAAAAAATATTATGTACAAAGCTTTGCTAACTAATCGTAAACATTTTCTTTATGATTGAAAATATTGTATGGTAAGCACACATATAAGATTTATACGGGCGGGGAAGTACCACCGCCACACCTATATTTACCGTAAAGCAATTTATTGTTTTGGAAACAGGGTGTGGATGCCGGAGTTCACTAAATACGAGGCGACCATCTTATTCCTCAGAAGTAGCAACGCATCTATTTGCGCTTTCACATAGGACTTAGGTACTCCCTGAAGTTGTATGTGGATGTCCATGTGTTGCAGTGACCACTTATCACCAAAAGGCTTGCACGCTCGTTTGCTACTTTTATTCAATAAAATAAAAAGATATATTAGAGTAAAAATAATTTATTACAGCATTAGCTGTGTTAGATTGTGCTTTGTGATTTGTGCTTCAACGATGTAAAATACTCTCAGGAGTCATAAAACCTTAAGTTTGCGAAGCGACTCCCCTATTCTCACATCCCGCCATTCTATAATAAAATGGAGTGGCAAGTACGAAAGTACGTTATGGCACGGTTCGTTAAAGACACAGAACAGTAATTGAATACATAACGAGTTTTCGATACGATGTGCACACATCTGATGAATTTCGGTAATTGCCCTCAGATGCTATCGTACCACATGACTTATTAATTATAAGCCACGGAGCCGCGTATTTATTGACCTTATCTCCGGTGAGCCCTTGTGCTTTCCTTGTCTGCTTATACGTTAATGAGCGAGCTGTTCGACACCGGAACGAAACGCATCCAGAACTGTACATCACTTCTAATCTCTGCCTGTTATGGCACTCGTTTGTCATACCTACTGACAAATAATTACTTAACACTTAAATGTGGTAATGTTACATAGATTTATTTCCATTGAGCGCCAATACAGTAGGAATCGTATAATAAGAATTTCCTTGCTAACGAATGAAAGTTATGAAAACAATAGCTTAATATTGTAAAAACGGCGAAGGGCAATCTTACATCAGCGCTCGTCTCGCTTCATTGGTCCGGGTCTAGTCGCCCTTTTATAAGCAAAATATCTATTATTACCTCTGTAATGATGCATTTGTAATGAATAAATCATGGTTTTTTCATACCAGGCTGTAAAAACAAAGAAAAAAAAATTGTCTATGTGTATTCATTAGATACGTCAAATATTTTTGTTAAGAAATATTATAAATTATATATTATCATCATTAGTATTAAGCATCTGATAACTTTCTTATTTTATTTCTAAGCACGCTTGAAGGATGGAACAATTGAACTCGTAAAATTGTTTTTACTGTTGCGTATCAAATATTCTTAACAGTAACCTCCTTACACAAATATTCCATACAGTAAAACTTGTATTTTCACATAACAATTTCTTGGTGGTTGGGTTGACCAAAAGGGGAATTCCACATCCAGACCGTGCGTAACCTAGCTATAAACCGCGCAACATCGGGGGATCAACTCAAAATAAGTGCATTACATCACTCTCGTTCATGGTCGCATCCGTACGCCCTGCGCCGATTATAAATAGTATACGGTCGGTCCCTTAAGGCGCGGGCGCAAGTTTCCGGGCTGGAAGTGTGTCGCTTCCGCTGCGAGCGGTCGTTGACGCGCGTGCATTGTCGCCGGCACATTCCCCGCCGCCGCCGGCGTCGCCGACGACGTTTTTAAATAGAGGAGCGATTACGAGCGTCTGGCTGCGGCGCCGGGCACATGACCGCGCGAAAGTGCAGCGCCCGCCGCGTCACGGGCTATTTGCGACACCGCCTCCGCTCGCTCCCGGCCGCCGCTTCTCGAAGCGTACACGGTTACCTACACTCCACCGTTGTCATCCTTATTTTACCCTAGCTTCAACGAATACCCAATAGTAGCTAGCAGTTAGTGTAAAACGAATGTCGATGGGATGACCAATTATTATTTTAACATGTGCCATTTAAAATAAGGGTCGTTCGCAGTACTTTTGTTACTACTCTCAATGCTATACTTAGTGTTCAGTGCGGTGAGGTCTCTGAAGCGGTGGCGGAGACGGTGATGGGCGGTAGCGGTAGCGCACGGCAGCGAGTCGCGGGCGGCGGTGAGTCGCGGCTGAATAAATTCGGAGGGAGGCGCGCTGGAATGCGGGAGGCGGCGCGGCGCGGGGAGGGGGCGCCGTGCGACTGGCGCGCGCGCCGCTGTCCCACGGTCGCGCGGCCCCGCGCCCCTCGCCCCGGCCACTTTCTTTCGCGCCATAAAGGTCGTTTCAAATATTTTGGAATGCTGCTTGGTGACATTTCACCCGCGAAGGGGGGAGGAATGCAGCCTCCGGCACTCGGCCGCGCTCGCGCTCGCCAGCGGAGCCTCTGCTGCATGTCCGCTCCTAATTTGCGGCGCTCCGCTTAGACTGCATGCACTATTCGAAGCCCGCTATATCCATGGATACCGTTGGAGCTCGACCACGCCGCAATTAGTGTATTAAATAGTTTCAAAGACGATATGTTTTACTTAGTATTCAACTAGTCTTTAGTTAGCTCTTATGTAAACTAAGCAATTGAACCTATTTAACTTTTTTGCAATTTGCTTTTGTGCTTTGGACTGACTCAACTAAATTTTACTATTTTCGGAGGTACTGGTCCGATATGTTACGTTTCTCGACCTACTCCCTCAGCTAAAGCTCAGTCAATCTACTTTCCACGCTTATGTGTGAAGTAAGTTTCTCCAATTAATAGATTCGTTCCAATGGCAAACACGAAGTCGGAGAAAGCCAGCGGTAGGGGTCAACGTCCGGCAGAATTCACACCGACGTCCGACCGCCGTGAACTTTACAAAGAAATGTGGCGTAACGCTCTAAAATTTCAAAAAGCACGCTTGTTCGTCCATTCCGGGAAGATGAGGGCGGTGGCCGGCTCGCGGCGGCTAGGTGCGCGGTTTATCGAGTCGCGCGCCGCTATGAATGGAATGCGGCGGCGGAGGTTGCGCAAGCGAGCGCGCCGCTCGCCGCTCGCCGGAATGCGGCGGCGCGGGGCGGGCGCAGGCTGCGGGGCGCGCTGCAGCCTGCGCTGCATCTCCCGGCCATTCACGCCGGCCGCTGTGTGGTCGGCGAAATAACTCACCGTTAGAGCCGCGGAATGCTCGCTCTATCTCTATACCTGCGCCCGCGCACTCCGCGCTCCCACTTTACAGCGTGCCTGCGGACCTACGAGTACGGCTTCTCCGCTCTCAGATGTCTCGATAACTGATACATATCTCAATTGGATTCAACTCTACCAAGCTGCACTTGCACCGTAATCTCGACCTTATGTAATGATTTAACTGTTAGTAAATCAAAACTTTATAACCGAGCTTTATTAAAGCATTAAAAATATTAGTGCAAGTACCAACTGTTAAATTTTGTTTACTGATTATATTAAAATGACTCGCGTTATAACAATTTTAGTTAATCGTTATTAATCGT
Organism: Tiana niger; assembly: GCA_018249895.1. NCBI lineage: Eukaryota > Metazoa > Arthropoda > Insecta > Lepidoptera > Hesperiidae > Tiana > Tiana niger. Next base: position 6,099 of record DWNH01001785.1, on the reverse strand, counting down.
CAACACATATTTATTCACTTAATTTAATAGTTCCGTCCAAATTGATTTTTATGACATCTGATAATTTGTTCATAATTATATGTAAAGATGTATTAGTAAGTACGAGTATTCAGTTATTAATTTCATAATGACGTGCGTCATTTATTTATGCACTTATCAAGAAACCTGTTCAAAGTGTATAATGTTGCGAGTAGGTACATCGAACGTGATATTTGTATGCAGGCTCTGTACCGCATTCTAGAGCGTCGAATTGTTAGAAGAATAATGGTAGTGCGTGTCAGTTGCAGCGTGTCGGCGCGCGGCGTGCGGCTCGCAGCACTATCAATAGGCGGCGCGTCACCCGCCCTACATACTTGCGCGACATCGCCCGTCTTCGCATCGCAGCCGGCCGCGAGTTTCGTCACTTCGCGAGCTAAAATCCATTTTTACGCCCATTATCCCAATCCAACCGCTCTCGCTACCCCTTCGCAACGTTTTGCTTATCCTCTCACTGTCCTCACTACGAGTAGTTACATCTTATTAAGGCGAGCGCCCTTATCCTGTATTTCTCGATTTGGACGCTTCTAAAGTTTAAATCACCTCACTCAAATATACACTGTACGCTTTCGTTTATTGCTATTAAAATATTCGTTTATGTTCATCCTGTCCCAATTCTATTATAATTACGTTAAACAAATATATGCACGATACCATTCTCGTACATTTTTAATTTTTATAGTGCGAATATACTTCGCGATTAAAAGTAGCACATTTGCGCTATTTCCCATAGTTGTCAGCAATTAGAGCAGCGTTTGTGGGTGCGGGTATGACCGTGAGGTGGGGGGAGGTGGGCCGGTGACACGTGTGGCCCACATAGTGCGCGCTCATTGAGTGTCCGCACGGATGTGACGTCATTTGCTTGCAGCCTCTAACGCACCTGCTCTCGACGCCTTCGCTTTATCCACCACCCATCAGTGACACCTACTAATCATGTTCTACATATTTACATCATTTAATTTTTTTAATCATTATTTTAAAATTTTAGTTATAACGATTAACGTTAGAAAGAAATGTGTACAACCTAAATGTATTAAGATTTAGCAAATCTATTAACATTTCTTGCTAAAGAGCCTCTCAAACATGTAAAAATACCACTATTGAACAGTCTTCCTTATTCTTTGCTCGTTTACATTATTATACACTTCACAAAAATGCAACAGCAAAATAGAAGTTTCTTGGGTGAACCTTACTAAAAAGCAACAAAACTAAGTACTTTACCAACACCACCAATAAATAGAGCCATTAATGGGTTGTTGATACCTTTATACTGTTTGTCATATTTGTATTTTCTTTAACCTTGCGTACTTGTTGGAAGTTATTGGCGTCGATAAATTAGCGAAACAATTGTAGCGGCGCCGCGACTCCCGCGCAACCGCCCCAACAAGGCCGGAGGCGCTTATTCGCACCATTTGTGGCCACCGGCGCGCATAGCTGGCGCACTCTCTGCCTTGCCTAATTAGAGAGATGTGGGTGAACCCGCATTGCTCTGCCACGCTTCATACGACCTGACGCCTTCGTTTATTTCTATATTAGTCGACAATAGTATGAAGACACGATAAAATATTCTTAATCATTGCCGCTTTAATTCATTCCTTAAGCAATATATGTATTGTATTGTATTAACTAAGAAATTCTGTTGTGTTTCAGATCCTGAAGCGCTGTGATAGAGCGTTGCGATGCATGTGACTGCGGTCGCCTGAGTCACCATGATGTCATGTAGCAAGCAGCTAATGGGAGCGTCCCGGCGCGCATGTCACATCCCATTCCCGGCGCATACTTCACTCAATCGAGCGATGACAAATCCATTCATATTGCTCTATTGTGTCCTCTCCTTGTTTCTACATTCTTGTACAAGTGCTGTTGTAGAATGTAAATTTGCTTCTCTTTATTCTAATGTAGCCTTGAATTCTAAGAAGACACCGAAAAAGAAGAAAGAAGAACTAGAAGAAACAATAAGAAATAACGAAACTGGTTTTCATAATGATTTGACAGATTGTTTGATATTCTGAGATCATTGTGAAAGCTGATTTTGTTCTTATGTCGCGGTGAAGAAGCAAACTACGTGATCAACGTTGACCACTGGATTCAAGATCTTACAGAAAACGTCGGAAATGTTGATTAATTTATTGATTTTAATTTATTAAATTTTTCCAGGAGTAGGTATTCTGTAAAAATTATCGCTTATGATTTTAAAATTTTAATTTTGGTCATCTATCTTTACTATTTTGTATAATCTCGCATTCTTTTTATCATTAACATGAATAATCCATCAGATACTGTACAACTATTGAGCCCCGATCACTTATAGATGAAAAGTTTTAGTTTAATGACCGAATTCAGATAGATTCTTATAGTTTTCTAATTTTGTTTATATATGCTATTTAAGGGCAGTTAAAAATATTAGCGGTTTTCCCGTCTTGCTGTTATGTGTGTTATTCGACTTCTTTTGGTAATAGCATAATTTGCTTAGGTGATGTATAGAAAAGATGAAGATTCAGCATTCGTTTAGGAATAACTTGTTTAAAGCAAAATTGACTAGATCTTGAAGTTCTTTTTTTCTATTTATGATTGGTAGCTGTGGTAGACGCTTGTGTGGTCGACTCTTGACTTGTAGATTATTGTGCTACCAGATGTAGCCACATTTTTGACTATTTGACCGATTTTATACATGAACGGTTTGTAAGAGCATCTAGAAAATATTTAGTGAGGAATTAGTGGGGTTAAAAGTATTACCTAACTAGATGTTCTGGGTTGAACTGTTTTATTACAAAATCAGCATCAGTGCAAACATTTTCTGTCTTTCTGACTGAATGTATAGCAGTTGTCAATGTAACAACAGCAACAAAAGCTAGTTCAAATGACTTTATACAGCCTACATCTAAGGACTGGGGATTGTGAGTACAATGAGAGGGAAAACATATAAATCCCTACATTTCCCTGAGCCATATCAATAAATTTTACATGTATCACATGTCCATCTGAACAATAAATGGACTGGATGATTTTTATGGGCGTGTAGCCATTGTTAAAATCTATTTAACCAGAGTAAAAAAAGATTATTCTATAGCCAACCTCTCACCAACCCTTAATCTAGCAATTTTGGCTTCATTCTCGCTGCATCAGTGCAGTTGGAAATTTTACACCTCCCATAGCTAATATTACAACTTAACTTTCCTCTTTCTGCTCAACAGTAGAAGCAATGATTGCAAACAGTAACAATGACTTCTCAGTCCTTGCCCCTGCTTGCCCTTTACCACAAAATGCTAGAATGTGGGAATTACTTGACGACCGCCGGAACGGCTGTTTCATGGACGTTAAATACACGTTATGGACATAGTTCACTTTGAGACCATTTTGTATATTGAACGTGTGCTAAATTTGTTTTTTGTTTGCAAATGCTTTTTTTTACGTTTGTGGCATGTAAAACTTGTAGACCTTTTTTCCATATTACCGTAATAATATGCTGGGAATTTTTTTTTTCCTACTTTTTAACGTTTATTTGTATTACATATGTATGTTCAATATCTTGTTGCTATCTTAAAGTTTGGAACTTCTGATCATAAAAAAGAGCCAAGTAATTTTGAACAGACCGAAACAGGTAGAAGTCTGAGGGTGCGAGGTTAGGGTTGTATAGGGAATGCTTTAACACTTTCAATCAAACTTTCTTAATTTTTTATTGAGTAGCTAGAAATGTGAATAGCCTGGCGATATTGTGCAAACACCCTTTCTGTTGATCGTTGATTGATTGTTAACAGGTGGTTGGCAGTAGAAATCCGAATCGATGCCTTTTTACTGGCGGTCAAAGCTAGTAATGAGCAATACACTTCTAATCCTGCCATATACCTACACAGCATCACCTTATTGTAGGTTTCTCCATTAGCGAGGACTACAATTAATCACTCTTATAAACTAAAATGCGTTTATTTCATTACCTTTTAATAGTAAATTGAAACTGAGTACGCGCTTTATTAGATTTCTTTCAGTGAACTTGTGGACTATCAAAATATCGAGTTTTATGTATTCCCAAACTTTTTCAAATTGGTTACTTTGGTGACCAGAGCGGGCTACCGCCAACTCTGCTCTACTCATACTGATACTACATTAGATAAACAACTGACATTACATAAACAACAACATTTTTAGGCATTTGTTATGAACATTAGTTTTTTGAAATTTGATTTACTCATTTTGGTAGACTGAAAAACTGTTAAAAAATAGCGGGAATATACTTTTTACTTTCGTAAAATGTCATCCATCCTTCACATGTACATATATATGTATCCTGTCATCGATTGTATTTATCTTTGTAACTGTTATAAATAGTGTATACCCAAACTAAATTTTATTCTTTCTTCCAACATAGGAATATACACAAGTAAAGCTTAATTAACTGTAGCCCGAAGTCAAGTCAGTCTGTTTGTGCTTTCTGATTTCAGTAACATAGAGACTACGACAAAAAGAAAAAGAACATCTTAGAATAATTTATAAAATCACGTCTCACATGTTTATAAACGTGGCGGATATAATTTCTAAAAATAAACCACAAAATCAAAATATATTGAAAAACCAGCAACGGTAAACCAACCAATTAACAGATTGGTTTTTTTAAGAGATTCTGAGAGAGAAAACATACCCGTGATAATTCCTTGACTCAATGTAATCGAGCCTCATAGTTCTGGGCCCTAATACTGACAGAAAAAAAATTTTTGACTTCCATCTCGTTAACTATGTATCCCGCGTTAATATTTTTGAAAAATATTTAAGATAAGATAAAATTTTTGTTTAATTATTTTCAGAGAAGACATAAAGTATTCTCTGTACACTGCAAATAATGTACATCGGGTCTTGAAATCGGCTAGGTTCGGCGTTGTAGAGCGTCATCTTTGTCACTCAGTTATACCGCACTCTTGTAGATAAAACAGTGTTGATTTATATGTGTGCTCAATAGATGGCGCTATAAATAAAATAAGATAAAACAGCGTAATGTCGAGATTGACAGAAGATGAAAGAATTGTCGGTTTTTATAAAATTATAAATAATAATAAAAAAGGGAATTGGACAAATTAAACAGTACCTATACTTTAATTGTCGTTTCTCTATTTTAAGAGCAACACAAACGTTTAATTCCAATTTTAAATAATTTTGAAAGTATTGTTGTATATATCTATATATTATAATATATATATATAAAAAAATACCGAGCAAAGCTCGGTCATCCAGGTACTTTATAATGGAGAGGACAACACGCCCTCACCGTAATTATGAGTTCGACATTATAAAATTTTGGGAAGCGTTAGTTTAGTAAAGGTCGTAGAGTACATATATATTATATTAAAATTATATACCATACTTTGTTTTTTACTGTTTGTGATTTATAAAATATTAATCGTAGTGTTACAGCGAAATGTATGATTAGATTTAAGATGTGTACCTACTGCATTATTTATAAGCTGTTGTTTAATAATAAAAATAAATTATAGTAATATATAAGTAGTACTTGTTTGAATTATCAATAAAGTAAATATTTACCGTAGTGTCCTGTTATTTAAATCTATCGCTTGAATATTTAAAATATTTTGTCATAAATTAAAATGGTTCTTGTTTGTCATGAGTACTATATTAATTAATTACCTGTGAATCAGCATAACAATGCAGTTGCAGATGCACAGATAAAAAATAAATATCTATTTACTATGGAGAACTGAGCACAATAATGATGAAGCTTGCAACCTGTAAATTTGTAACCAGCTTAGATAAAGCACTTATTCTTTTTTTAATATACTTTTTCCAAAATTTGGAAATCGGAAGACCCCGAAAAATATCCGTTCCTGCAAGCCTGTGACGTGACCAATCAGAATTCTAGAAAAAGACCAGGCGCACTTTCGCTTTATCTCTCTTACTCTTTTCTGCCCGTATTTATATAATAACTAGATAAGGAGCTCAGTCTATTCATGTCTGTGTCCAACCAATAAATAACATTGCATTGTCGATATGAAATTATCGATATTGTACATAAAAATATAGAGAATATGTACTACAAAATACAGGCAACGTTTTCAA
>DWNH01001784.1:0-10769 GCA_018249895.1 Tiana niger | reverse complement strand
CTTACACGTTTTGATCAATATATGTTACATTTTATTCTTATTACGCTTTTCCAACTTTTAAAAAGTCTTAACCTAGTTTCAGCTATGCCCTTGACTTCACAATTATTTTCGTTAACATATGTATATGTATGTACAAACGGCGGTTTCACTTAATATTTCTTATGCAGTTGCATCCGTCCGTAAATTACTATCGATCGTCTTAAGGACGTCACCGCTTTTAGAAAGTTTTTGAAAAGCACAAGTGAAACACCGTTCAGAATACTTAACTCATTGTTATAACTAACAGGTCAAGCGCGACATGGTTGCCATCAAGCAAGAATTGGACACGGTCCAGCAGGTGAAGGAGGAGATCGAAGAGTTGCGCGAGTATGTCGACAGACTCGAGGAGCATTCTCAACGGCGGAAACTGAGGCTATTAGAACAGGTAATCATCATTGGATAATCATTAATGCAGGATTGTAAACATAATTTATTGTCGAAAATTTGAACACAAATTGTTTCCTAATATGTCACAAAATAATTTGATCCTGATTACGAAACATTCAATTTCAATACACACTTAATAAATCCACACATATAAATCAAATAGAATTGAATATTTTGGTAAAACTCCCGCAATATTTCAATTTTCGCTTGCAAATTGGTAAATGTTCTAGTAAGATTAAATTTAATAGTACGCTTAACTACTAACATTAATTACTAACTGATAGGTCGACACATATTGCAAAATTATATCCAACGTGAGAATTTTTTAAATCCCCGAATGAGGAATATTGTTAATCACATACTCAAGTAGCAGGTTGAGAAGTGATTTGCTTAATGAAAAAAGTGTTGCAGCGAAACGGAAAGTACTTACGAGCCGATGTCATCATTTCAATTACTATTTTTGTATGGGCATTCGTTAGGTACTAGGTATACAAAAATTAGTCATTGAAGGTTTCTGAAAATTCTCCTGAGGTCCCCGTGTTTGCCTAAACAAAAAGACAAAATCAATACTTTTTTTAATCCGTACTCGTAGTGACGTATTACAAACGATCATAGACCAACACTTATCACTAAGGCGACATATTTTTTTCAAGTCAATAAGGTTTTGCAAGTGAACTCAAAGATGCTTCATGCACAAAAAGGGGTATAGGGCATAAAATGGTTTAATCTTCAATTTTATCAGAATGTATGGCTTAATTAAGTATTCCGATAAAACTGGGGATTATGCAATACTCTTACAGCAATATCAGAAGTCTAAACAATTATTTAAAATCATAATAAACTCAGAGCAAATGATGAAATCGAGGTAATTATACGTCCATTAATGTAGGACGGAATTTAATGAGGCCTTCGTATTCCAGGAATTTAATTAGTGCAATTATGGTGTTCTCAAATAAACTGGGCTGGGCGAGGAATCTATGGTATTTGTAACAAAGGTTGTATAAAATAATTTCTATGTATACCTAATTGGTAGCAAACTCGAGCGTACACACGCTACTCAATATAGTGCTCATAGTTATAATAAAGTAGCTTATATTCTATACTGCAGTAGATATATGTATATAAAACTATAGATTCCATAATATTCCACATTAATTTTTGGATCACGTCCAAGATAAACTATTTCTCGAGTTATTCCTACAACCGTCGTTTACTTTTTTAACGTCAAAACATCTTTATAAGAACGAATTAGACAAGACCTTAATTACCATCGGCAGTATTCACAAATAGAACCAGATGATCACGAGCTGCAGTGATTATTTAGTTGCCACTCGCCATCTGAAATTAATTAGATGCTAATACGCCTTTCTGTATGATGAAATTGCGATCAGTAGGTACATATGTAGGTTGAGTACGCTTAACTCTCAAAAGTACATATATACTTTAATGTATTGTTTTCTTGCAGGGCCTAACGTTCTTCTTGTCATACGCCATCTTAGCTGCGGTCCTGGGAATGTTGCAGTTCGGATACAACACTGGTGTCATCAACGCTCCTGGCAGAGTAAGATAAATAATATATGAATTTCCACGCACATGTAACCCTTGATTGCACTTTACTGCCGTCCTACGTCCCCCACCTTAGACTGACACAGAAACTAAGCTCATATTATAAAGAAAGAGTTACGATGTTACCTTGTTCGTTTGTATGTTAGAGGTAAATAATTTTCTTTCCAAACCTATGTACATATATACATATTTTATTTAAAAACTCATTCTGTAAAAGTGTCTATAAATAGTTAAGTTGCAGAGTGTATTGTTGATGGGCGAACAAACTTGCGGGTAGGAACTGGCATTATGTATGAAAAATGTTTTCATCCACAATGAACTCCGGGATTGACACATTTAATTCGTGGGGAACGTTGATAGAGTAAAAATAAATGTCCCATTCAATATTAAAATTAAAAGCCAACATAACGAGATTTCGGACTGTCGCAATGTTTCTCATCAATTTGGAACAGGTGTCATAGTTTTACTGCGGCTACATCTTTTTTACGTTATACATAGAAAAATTGTAAATATTTTTGCACTTTTCTCCAGTTCAATTTAAACAGTCGATTATAACCACTTACATAGCTTTTCTATAAAGCATTCAAGACTGGCGTTATTGAAAGTATGCGGCTATAGTTTCAATATTCGAAAATGGTGACTCTTATTTACCTAATAATTATCGTCCTACTTTCATATTCCAATGTTTGCAAAAGTGCTAGAATATCTTATCATCCCAATAATTTCGTAGTAAGTTAAACAATCATTGACGTCAAGTCTCGCTCTACAAAGACTAATCTTGTCGATTTTCTTTCTAATGATTCTCCAATCTGCACAGACATATAAAAACATTCTAGCAAGGCATTTTACAAAGTTGATGTTTTGGTCAGTTCTCTTAGTTTTAAACTAATCTACTGAAGAATTTTAGATGATGGTTATAACTTCAGCTTTTTACATTTCAAGCAATAAATTCTCCACTGTCGTCGTAGGCTTAATGTGTATCGGTCAGATAAATTTTCTGCATTGACGGAGTTCCATAAGGTTCTCAATTAGGCTCTTTATTTTACGTCTTCATTATTGACGTAGTATTATATTCACAAATTACACTTTGGCACTTAGGTTTTCAATGTAATATTATAAAATTGTTATCATCGTATCAAGGCCGTCTCATTATATTTTATATAATTAAGTCAACATTTAATTCATAACTTAGCATAAAAGGCATTTTATATTTAATAATTTGCTAGTATAAAATATTTAAAGATTTTTTCAAGTATCAATAGTCAACTAGGTATCCTATTATTGGCAATGTTTATTATTTATGAAAGCATTAGGTAGAAAACAACAATTGTCTTCCAATGACTCTTTTATATGCAGAACATCGAGAACTTCATGAAGGATGTGTACAAGGATCGCTACGGCAAAGACATTCAAGAAGACGCAGTGAACAGACTATACTCAATAGCAGTCAGCATTTTTGCTATCGGCGGCATGCTTGGCGGTTTTTCTGGAGGAATGATTGCAAATCGGTTTGGAAGGTACTCATAATTTTTATGACATCAAAAACCTTTTGTTTCATTATTGGCACTTAGACAGTATTACATATACTTATCCGTTCGTGATATAGAGTCAAGAAAATAGTAATAGAAGTTATCCATGTAAACAAATTATCATTTTCATTACCTTTGACTTAAACAGTTCCGTTAGATTATTATCAAAATTTTTAAATTGTGTTCTTGCTGCTACATGTATATTTTCGCTCATTATATTTTAGGAAAGGTGGTCTCCTACTTAACAACATCTTGGGCATCAGCGGCGCGAGTCTCATGGGCTTCACTAAAATCTCACACTGTTACGAAATGCTTTTCTTTGGCAGATTTATTATCGGAGTCAATTGTGGTAACTATATTGAAGAACAATATTAATTTTTAATTTCTTAATTTAATTCTTTATTAGAACAAAATAATAAAAAGACATTCTTCTTTTAAAATTTTGAAATCCAGCAAGGCCCGGCTAGTGAAGCATCTATTCCTTTCTTCCTGCATAATTCTAGCACAATGTTCTTAAAAATTTATATCCATTATGAAAATGTCTCCTTCCGGCTTTAGATCAAAAATTTCCTCCCAGCACTTAGGTACAGGCGTATGATAATGAACTGATTTTGATCATACTTTTTTTCATTAACCTATCGAATTATTACAACATCGCCAGTGACTACGGGATTAATTGGAGCCAAATTAACTATGACCGCATCGGTTTTGCGGTCTCACTGGCGCATACCGCAATTAATGTAATTTGCATCTTATGCGACTTAATTAATCAACTTGCCGTAATTATAAACCTAACCAATATTGGTTAGGTTAATTTAATCACTCCGATACATTTACTAAAATATGTATTGATATTGATGATTGATATGCTGTTTTGTGTTTTAGGGCTAAATACGTCCTTAGTGCCAATGTATATTTCGGAAATCGCACCATTGAATCTGCGTGGGGGACTCGGCACCGTTAACCAGTTAGCAGTCACGGTTGGCTTATTGCTGTCTCAGGTGCTAGGCATAGAACAAATCCTCGGCACCGACGAAGGCTGGCCTATTTTACTCGGTAATAAGATATAATTTTGAATTCAATTTGATCGTTTCCACTCTTTCTTATTGCAGAGATTTATCGTCTATTCGTCACTTGTCATCACTTTCAGGTTTGGCGATCTGCCCTGCTATTCTGCAGCTATTGCTTCTGCCTGCGTGTCCCGAGTCCCCCCGGTACTTGCTGATCACTCGTCAATGGGAGGAGGAAGCGCGAAGAGCTCTTAGAAGACTGCGAGCGAGTAATCAGGTACAAAAATGTTTTAGTAGTCGGTGGTCTAGTCAATTGTTTTGTGTTCATGGTGTAATACGGATTTTTAGGTTGAGGAGGATATAGAAGAAATGCGAGCGGAAGAACGTGCGCAACAAGCGGAGGCTTCGATTTCAATGCGAGAGTTGCTTTGTTCTCCCACACTGCGTGCACCATTGCTAATCGGCGTCGTGATGCAACTATCCCAACAACTGAGCGGAATCAACGCGGTACTATTTAAAAGTTTAATTAATAATTTCTACGGATAATATAAAATAAATATTTTTTTAGATATTACATGGTCTATACTCAATAACTAATTATTGTGATATACCTAGTTAGAGACTAAAACTTTCAACTACGCATTATCTATAACTTATTAAAATATATTAAAAAATATTAATTTTTGGGTGCCAGAGACAAGTGCTTGATATGGCAGTTTATACCTTCAGATTCATAAGAGTCGACAAGATCAATGAACTTCAAATCTAAGTAAATGGTGATAATCGCGGTAACTGCACGACTAAAATCAAATTATTTATTGATTAGCTACTGTATTCAAGATAAAGTAAATGCTTAGACAAAGTAAATAAATGTTAATTATAAACATAAACTAAAAGTTTTTTTGATAACAAGAATTAAGTATCCTTATATCACAGAAACAAAAAGTGTAAGCAAGGTGAAACAAAAAATGTCACGGTACAAATTATAATTGTTTAATTACTATAAATAAATTTGTTACTGAGAGGCGACAAAGGTTTTTTATTTTATTTTATTCTTATAGCAATTAATAATATAATATATACTTAACACTATTCACGCTGCCTTTTGGAAAAATCCAATGTATAGCAGCCAAATAACATTTCCAGGTCTTTTACTACTCAACCTCCCTGTTCACGTCCTCCGGGCTGACGGAGGAGTCAGCCAAGTTCGCGACGATGGGCATCGGCGCGATAATGGTGGGCATGACGCTGGTGTCGCTGCCGCTCATGGACCGCACCGGCCGCCGCACGCTGCACCTCTACGGCCTCGGGGGAATGTTCATTTTCTCAATTTTCATCACCATCTCTTTTCTAATAAAGGTGTGTCTTATGTAATTCTAATATACGGGAAGTCGTCCAAGTTTTAGGTAAAAAATATGTACAGGAAATAAGTATTTTACGGCTCCGATGCTTATTGTGCAATTTCGGGCTTGTCCTTAAAGTAAGAGAGGACTAAGGCATGCCAGTGTTTCTGTGTGGGTTCGTGAAAACAATGAGTTTACTTGGAGTCGAATGTACGAACTGCCCTGACAATATCCGGTCTACGGTATCTACATTATATGCCTTTAGTTTAATTAGGGCTTTTTTGTCCAAATTATCATTCTACTTCAGTTGCTACTGGAACGTGGTTGCTCTTGTCAGTTGTGGTTGGTTGTAATTATCGGTCGTTGTAACCAACCTCTGAACCAATTGTAATAGCTTAGAAGCCGAAGAATAGGTCCGAGCTTCAACCTAGCAAACAAGCGGACGGCCCCCTGATGGTAAGTGATTACTGTCAAGGAAGCTGCCGATGTGTTGCCAATTACTTTTATGTTACTTATGATATTGATTGCTTATTGCATTAGTTGAAGTAAAAACTATTATACAATAAGCAGTTCTCTAAAGTATAAGTTTCTACGCTTAATTAAATTAATATTTTTTGTGTCGATATGATAATGGTTTATCTATAAATGTAGACATTGTAAATAAACAGGTGTATAAATATATGATGATATATCTTCATATAAAGTGATGAAACCTAAGTGGTAGGAATTATAAAATCTAAAAATACAAATTATTTTTAAATGTAATTGTATTCGATTGCAACTTATTAAAATAATCTTGTATGTACAAATAAAAAAGCACAATGTATTCATAACATTTATAATGTTAGTAGCAGTGTTAGCCGCTTGCGCACGCTTAATCATAGCTTTCTGGTTTTTATAGAATCCCATTATTTTATTTTGTTATGCTTTTCTGTTCAGTCTCACACGTGTTTCCTGTAGTAAAGTTTCATTGATAAATCATTTTGACATAATTATTGTCTATATCTGACAAAAACGCGATTCGTACCTATCTCAACTATCTATAATTTGTTTTTTATTTTTTTTATTACCAACCAAAAATCATAATTTGTTTCGAAACAATGATCCTCACCACAGAAACCATTAATTTGTAGCCGAAGCATGCACGCCATTATTATTATTATTTTATTATTATTGTTTACATCATTCACTACACGTAATTCTTTGCTTCTGCTTAGCGGTAGTTGCCCTCCCGATTTACGACTTTCCTGTCTCCGAACCCGGACTCTCGGTAGGAAAGCAATGTAAATAAAAAGAAATAAATTCTCAGATATAAATGTTAGGTACATCACTCACAAAGCACCCAACACGTTTTTGTTCACTACACTAAAAGATAATCAATTGGACTCGTTAGTTTCACGAGGAGCTCTGGCGCACGCCTTTAACCGAAGCGAGATTTTTGTACACAACGCTGCTCAAAAGCAGAAGGCACTTTTCACTACTTATAGCATACGCAATAAAGCCAATACACCGAAATGGTACTTCACTTCGCTGCTCCAGCACTATTCAGTCGCGTGATGAAAGGGAAATCATCCCGCGAGTGTGAACAGCTACACCTACAAATAAACTTGCTGTATACAGAAAGAACGACCAAAATAAAACCGATACACGAAGACCGACATGTGTGTGATGGGCATTTATGTTTGTGATTTATTTCTTCTCCGGTCGGTCACGGGAAAGAACATTATTGCTACCCCCTGATAGGAGTTCTTCGGATATGTGCAGGAAATGATCGACTGGATGAGCTACTTGTCGGTTGTATCCACGTTGAGTTTCGTGGTGTTCTTTGCTGTGGGTCCCGGCTCCATCCCTTGGCTGATCACTGCCGAGCTCTTCTCGCAGGGACCTCGACCGAGTGCAATGGCGATTGCTGTCTTAGTCAACTGGATGGCTAATTTCGTTGTTGGAATCGGGTTTCCCAGCATGAAGGTATTGCAGCTAATTTATTTAACATAATATAAACACTTTAGTGATATAATTTGTAAATTTAATGCTATTGATATTTTTGATGGTTTCATGTTTTTTTTGCAGGCTCTACTGGAAAACTATACATTCCTGCCTTTTAGTGTATTCCTTGCAATTTTTTGGATATTTACGTATAAAAAAGTTCCTGAAACCAAAAATAAAACCTTCGAAGAGATTTTGGCACTGTTCCGAAATTCCAATGGCAGGTAAGAAATGCAATCCATAGCTTATTTTATTACTTTTAATATTTTGTGTGCACATCTCGTGTCCGACAAACAAATCCACATACATACCAACCACGTTACATCGATATATTATTATAATATTTTACACTACGTAGCACAATTCACTCGAATTCGCTATACTAACCATCGGCACGCGATGCACAAGTGGTTACAAATTATTTTACATGTCTGTATAATTCTTTTGGGTGAACATGTGATGTTATCGTTCCAACCGAATCTATGTAAATAGGAAAACGCGAGAACATCTCTGGCAAGAGCTGGGGACTGGCACAGTGAATAATTTTTAGGTACGTAGATCGCAAATTGATTTTAGATACGTTTCAGTAGTTATCAAAACAACACTGCATCGAGTACGCAGTGCGAGGGATATAGATAAGTTTACTAAGACGGAAGCGTCAATGATGTCGATTCGTCTATCACACGTGGGTTAAAATAAACTAAGTATGAATGAAATAAATGAGAATAATACCAGCGACGGCTGGTCCGTTCAGCTGACATTGGTGGGTGTTGTACAGGGACAGTTTCCGCGACAGCCGGCTGTACGGGAGTATGATGAATTGCGTGAACGCGTTGGAGCAGCAACTGCCGCCTCCGCCGCCGCCCGCGCCCGTCGATGAGAAGCACGACTCACGTGAGTGTCCGAGGCGCGCCGCCTGCGGCCCTGGGTCCCACTACGCTCACCCACATCAACCCTCATTTCCGCTTCCTGTGCCCACTTTCTGATACTTAAATCATTCCTGTCAAATATGTATATTGCTGCAACAGACTAAAGAATACTATACTAATAATACAATGATAATATAAATACAACACGCTCTTTTTATTTAATCGGTCTGCTAGCAATATATTTATTAAGATATCACAATCATCATTTCTATGCACTAACTTTTATTAATGAATTTTGTATCTAGCCTGCCCATTTAAGACGAGCAGACAACTATCTATATCTACTATCGTTGGCTCAAAACCAACAGCCTTCACCAATTCACAGGTGTTACTAATCAAATGCTTCATTTTATTACACATACCTATTATGTCTATATTGTATCTATCATGTAAGTTCTATCAAATAGGAAAATCTAAGTGTTATTTGAACTAAGTATTTTTTTAGAGAACACAGGACAATTATTTCCACTTATAACTTCACTAAGTAGGTGACATCCTACAGGTAGGTACCTACGATAGATTTTTTGATACAATATCGACGTACCCAAGCAAAAATAATAAATTTTTCAAGCATCGTCCAGACAACCTTTCTTCGTTTTGTTTGGATATATTTTCCTGCAATCTGGACACTGTAACATGTCCTTATGATATTAATGCATTGAAGGGCTTGACAATAACGAGTGCCATCACTTTAAGGAACAGTTAGGTACTTGCGTGTTACGCTCTGCACCAACCTGTCAGAACTGGTGCCTAAGCTATATAAACATTTGCCCTGTTATTACCAAAGAATAAAAGCTCAATTTACCTACATCAGTAATATATCCATTATTAAATCATAACACTCGCTGTTGTTAAAAGCCTTGGTACAATTGGATCAAATAGGGACAAGTCACTTGCCATATGCGCCTTGTTAAATTTTTTGGCCAATGTAACTATTGTCTGACGGTGAATGGCGAGAGTAATGTTAGGGAGTAAAGCCCGGTTTACAATAATCATGATTTTAGGAAAGTGTAAAGATACACTCGGTAAGGACAAAGAAACAGCATGGGACAGTTGCGGTGCAAGCTGCCTTTCTCGTCGACAGTCTCCGTCCACTGCCCTATGTACCGGCATCTGTCATTTTCCTTAAAACTTGAGCATCCTAAGGGACGACGTTACGAATTGCAGTATCAGAGCAGTCGTCGGGTGCGGGCGAGGCGGGGCGGCCGCCGCCCCCGCTGCCGCCGCCTCGCTTCCCAGCCACCGGCAATGTCTGACAATGGGAGACCGCTGCGCGTGCGCCGCTAGTGGCGCCGATCAAGGCCGCCGCCAACTTCTTGTTTCATGGACTGAAGCGTCAAGCCGCGGGCCGAGCCTCTATCACTACCACACAACAAATGTTCTAAATCGATGTGATTAGGTTAATGAAACGAAGCTAGTCTGTAAGTCACGGCGTAACGTTAAAATAGTTCTTTAGTCTGTCATTTTATGACATAATTTATGAAATGCATAGGTACCGTGTAAAGTGCCATCGATTTCTTGTACCCATTTTAATTAGGTCTTCATAAAATTTTACTAAAAATAAGGAATTAATAAAATTGATGATTTAAGGATATCGGGACGATAGTTCTAACGAGAATCGATTGTGAGTCGAACGAGCGACAAGTGTTTGCAGATTCTAGCTTCTGGTATTACTAAAGTTTACTGATAAGAATGAAGCGGGAAGGATTATTCATTATATAAAAATATAGTAGATTTTTATCGAATACTTCTAGAGTGCAATGACGTAAGATGAGAAATAGGAGTGTACGGAGGCCGTATCTACTTCGATAAAGCACGGGTCATATGCCAACTAATATGTAGAAATATTAATATAAAATGGGTACGACGAGAGTAGGTACATTGTGCTTACGACAATGATAAATTTATTGTCACTGACATGTATAAAAATACAATGTACATACATGCTGTGACTTTATTGTATTGTTAATTTTTTTATAC
>DWNH01001783.1:0-10769 GCA_018249895.1 Tiana niger | reverse complement strand
ACCAAAGCATCGATACGCCGTGCGCATGCGGTGCGAGCAACTAGTTCCTGGTGCCGACGCTAGATGGCGCTCAAACAAACATTGTTTCTGTAAACTATTGAGTAGTTGTCTAGCTAGTCACACATTATACTTACTAATAACTATCCACCTTTACATTATATCTAAGTAGGTATTTATTCTTTAATTATAATTTTCTCTGATAGTTTATTCAAAATGTGAAAGAGCAATATCGTTGCTGTCATTTGAAGTAATTCTACAACCAAAATTATCTGTTTATTTTGTAATTCCTGTATGCCAACACGGATAATGTACTTAATAGTTGTGTTATAATTTCTATGTTCCTAATAACGGTTATAATACCTAATTCAAATTAGTTAATTAATAAATAATTAAATAATAAACGCAATTCATGTATTGTTTTTTTGTTGAGCAAGGTATACAGAGTCCATACGATTTAATAAACATTTCCATTAACGCTTCACACTCACAGTCGCACACTAAGATTCCCTGTGTCATGAGGACCATGGACACACACAAAGACATTTACGCAACAACCAGAAATGTCATCTAAATTCATCATTTAAATTTCTGCCCTGCCAGAAATGGAACCCAACCCTTCTAATGGAGGACTGGCATGGTAACCACTACACTACACGTAACTAAATTCCAAATGTCGGTGGACCCTAGATTTCTAATGGATCACACTGATTCATTGTTTTAGACCATACGCCCTTTTTTAGCGCTCTTAACTATTAATAATAATAATTTCTATTCTTTCTGTTCGTAGACCTAAACTACAAGTTGCTGGTCGATCAGCCTTCCGCCGAGGAGCTCTCCCAGCACATCTTGTCCATCATCAAGCCGGAGACGCTGGGGCTGCTCACCAAGTTCCTGCGGACCCTGCCGCCAGCTCTCAAGGCGCCGGTGGCCGTCAACCACATATACACCAACTGGTTAACGAAGTATTTCTTTAGCGTGAGTACAATACTCATTTGCGTTAAAAAGATTTTTGTTTTTTATATGCTAGTAGTAACGTCAAATGAAGTGAATTGTTTTTATTCATCACAAAGTATGAAAGTCAAATAATTTTTTTCTAGGACTAAGATGCTGCCTGAAGTTGCAAGTTGCAGTGACCACTTAACACCAGGTGGCCTGCACGCTCGTTTGCTACTTTTATTCAATAAAAAAAAGATAACAAAAATGTCAGGCTATTTCTATATATCTGCCAGGCTATTTCTATATATCATGTAATAGTTTTAATTTAATAGAAAGTGTAAGCAGTCGGAGGTGTATTGATAGTGACGCGTACGAGTAGCTGTTCCGTGTGCACACTATCAAGCTGAAGCTGCGCTGCAGATTGTGTAGTTTATAACTGATGTTAAAGGAGTATCGAGAGTTTTTTCCGCTGGGTTTTTTCTCCCGGTCAACAATAGCTAAAAGAGCGTCTAAAGCCGATGAACTTATTAACTTATTGATTTTTAGAATTTCATTAAGTGTATGTACCTTGTAATGAATAAAACAATTTCATTTCTTGTGTTACTAATGTTAAATACGCGCGTACTGGTTGTACCGTGCAGGTGGGCGCGGCGGGCGGCGCCGCCAGCAGCAAGAAGTGGATGCAGCAGTACCGGCAGTGCGCCAGCTACTTCAACAAGCTCGCCAAGGAAGACTTGCTGCGCTTCGTACAGAACGTGTGCTTCACGCCCGAGGCGCTCGCACGGTCACTTTCATCTTCTACAACTATTTATTTCTGTCTTACTTTAAAGATTTAAAGATTTTTATTTAACGTAAAACAAAGTGACAATTGTTATATTGTTCGTTAACTGATACTGTAGTTAGAAAATTGTGTTTATTCTCTGTCTTTCTCTCTTAAAATCATTTTACATTTTCATTTATGTATGTGCTGGACACTTTTAAGTGTTTCCTCAATTACAGTTCTAAACAACTTTCTAATAAAATGTATTTGTATCAAATTAAACACAAAAAATAAAACCTTAATATTCAACTGTAATATTTTACCAGTAATCCATGTAACTTTTTTAGTAATCCACATAAATTTTGAATGTAGTATTTATTTCAGTGTTCCTAGTGGCACCCGCAATCTAATGATAATGCAAGCAGTGGATTACTGCCAACAAGAACAGGAAAATGACTTCAAGTTTAGTAAGAAGTAAGTAGACCAGGGTTTCGACTATATTCTTTCCCTCAGCTGCCTAATTCGTATAAAAATTTCTTAATTAAATACTATGTGATTTTGATCTTCTAGGGTGAAAAATGTCATTTGACCATGTAAGGGATCTGAATAATCATTATTCCTTAAAAGCAACGTTGTACATTTAATAATATATCGCTACTATGAATCATAAGAGGACTTTTTAATAGAAAATACATGTTTAAATGTTTTTACCTTGAAAAATTCCTTCTTACAATGTTTTTGCCTTGTAACTGAATGAAAATAGTATTATATTTGACATCATAAAATAGCAATGCAGTTTGCACTAAGCGTGATGCATGTGTGTCTGACGCAGCGAGCTGTCGTGGGCGGCGGTGGGGCAGGAGCTGACGCGCTGGGCGCGCTTCCTCGAGAACTACCACTCGGAGGCCGTGCGGGCGCTGCGCCTCGCCGCCGACCGCGCGCAGGACCCCGCCTGGCCGTAAGTACTGCTTACTAGCTGCGTAGCTGCTTCGTTGCGTAAGAGTGGTTTACTATAGGTGGTAAACTCGCCCAGGGAAGTACCACTGCCACACTCATTCTACCAGGAAGCAAATTTATTGTTTCGGAAAGAGGGTGTGGATGCCAGAGTTCCCTAAATGCGAGGCGACCATCTTAGTACTCAGAGGAAGCAACGCATCTATTTGCGATCTTAGGTCACTGTGACACACTTAACACCAAGGCTGAACGCTCGTTTGGTACTTTTAGTATTGGTAGTATAGTTAGTATAGGTTTCGATAATATCTAAAGAAGAATTTTTTTTGGTTTCTAAGCGCATGTTTCTTGACATTGCCCATGGTATCAATTCAACTCTGGCGTGGATGCATCATTGTAACACCTGCCCCGCCGGGAACCGATCCTAAGATCGTTCGAATGGTGGACCGGTAACCATTACAGCACGAGAGTCGTCAAGGGTAATGAAGATGTTGTATCGTTGTCAGCGAGCTGGAGATGTCGCACGGCGAGGCGTCGCGTGTGCAGGCCGCGTGCGGAGCGCTGGCGGCGCGCGGGGCGCTGCGCGCGGCTGCGCTGGGCTCGCTGCTGCACTGCCTGCACGTCGCGCTCGAGCCGCACCACGTGCTGCGCCACGCGCTGCTGCACTGCACGCACTCGCTACAGTCAGTATCACAGCCTCTACAGTCATCACCTTGTTAGCTGGATGAGCCGCAGTGAAGTGATACTGGTGACGAACGCGTGCGGATATTGAATACGTGCCAGAGTATGTGCAGGGTTGAGCGGACTAGATTTTCTTTCTTCATTTATTAACCTGTCCTAGTTCAACGGCAGATCATTTACTAGTATGACATTAACTAAGTGCATATCTTTAGCATGAAATAAATATCTGTAATCTTGCGTTACGTTACGTTAACGTAGTTTTAGCTGCGAGCATGCTCAGCTCAACTTATCAAGCGCTTATCAGAGCCGTGTACTGCTTTAAAATGAAGGTGCTTTTAGCAGTAAATCATTGTCCCGTTTAGATCAACCAAGTGCGGGCCGTAAGGTAATTAACTTGCTGCAATATGACCTATCTTTATCTTCGTCTTCATCATCAGGCTACTACAAGTTGTACACATCTTCATTCCTTGCGATTTTTTTCTGTTTGCTAAATAATAATAAATTAGATAACCGCAATATGAAGTCTGTAAATTTTCAACTTTTGTAGGGACATGCAGACATTCGTCACACGTTTGACTCAGTATCATAAAGATGGAGTGCAGCTGCCCGAGGATCTTCTACAGCTGGCTTTAGAAAAGGCCACCGAGCTGGGCCTGCCGCCGCACAAGCAGCTGGGCCTGCTGGCCCTCAGCCAGCGTACTATAGCGCAGGACGGGGATGATATGCTCAAGGTGGCGCGGTCTACTATCGACCTATTCAAGACTGAGTGGCCGGAGTACGCTGAGGAATTGAATGGTAAACTTAGATATTTTATTTGTCTTTTCGACGATGAAAAAATATAGTACAGGAGAAGTATTGATACAAAAATGAGATGAATTTAAGACTGAATGTAAATCTCCTTTGCTTACAACGTGTCCAAGTATCCAAATAGGGCAAAGGTGCAATAAAACAAAGTTTAAGCGAGTACAAAAAAATTTATTCTTTCGGAGTATATGTACGCTTCCTAAAAAATCTCAACAGCGTGATTCAGAATAAGACCCAACGCCATCTAGTTTCGTTTGATGAAATTAAATGACATCGAACATTCCGCCCACCATGGACAAAATGTCCATAACTACAAACTTAATATCAACATGGTTTTAACATTCTTAACTTAAATTACCGCCCACCATAAAAAAACATAAAGACTTGGGCGTTTCGAAATTTAGCGGACTGTATATTATTACAATGTTAAATAAACTGTATGCTTCTCAATAACATAACTTAAATTTCATTCAAACAATTTACATTCTTATACACATACATCCTAGATAACAATAATATCATAAACACTGATTTTAGGTCGCAACAGGTAGCATAATCAATTTTGAAACTGGACGTTTTATTATAGATCCTTTGCAACGTAAAGACACGACTCTCGTAACGTCATCCGACCCAGAATGTTTTTCAACAATAACCCCGTGCAACCACCTTGCCGGAGGCAAATCGTCTTCCATGACCAACACTACATCACCCACGTTAGGTTCAGGCGAATTACGTGACCACTTATGTCTATGATGAAATTGGACGAGATATTCACGAGCCCATCTGCGCCAAAAGTCTTGGACTAGACGTTGTGTCAAATGCCATCTTTTTAAGGTGCTTATATTAAATTTTTCAAAGTTATTTTCAGGAATAAGTAATAATGGCTCTCCGATCAAAAAATGACCAGGAGTTAACGGACACGGATCTTCTGGTGTGCAGCTAATTGTAGACAACGGCCTAGAATTCAAACACGCCTCGATTTGAGAAAGAACTGTAATCATCTCTTCATATGTTAGGGTGCTGGTACCGATAACACGTTTCAGATGATGCTTTGTGGACTTTATTCCAGCCTCCCAGAGCCCTCCAAAATTTGGAGAGTGAGGTGGAATAAAGTGCCAGTTGGTACCATTAGTTGCCAGCCAATCGGCGATGTCGGTAGCTACACCTGACCTTTCGGAGTGAAATAATTTTTTCAATTCCTTATTAGCCCCTACAAAGGTTGTGCCATTGTCACTCCACAAGTCGTAACAATGACCTCTTCTGGCTGTGAAACGCTTGAAAGCAGATAAAAATGCTTGCGAAGTCATGTCGCTCACCATTTCCAAGTGGATGGCTCGAGTGGCCATACACACAAACAAGCATATGTATCCCTTCGTGCAGTGATAGCCTCTACCCTTTGTAGGTCTAACATTTATTGGACCAGCGTAATCTACGCCACTTTGATGGAAAGGTCGGCTAGCATTAACTCTTGAAGCAGGCAACTGTCCCATCAGAGGTTGATTGCAGCGACCCGAATAACGCCTACAAGTCACACAGTTATGTATATATTGCCGAACAACACCCTTTGCGTTAATAATCCAATACCTGGATCTTAGGTAATTTAGTACCAGTTGTGGTCCTCCGTGCAATGTACGTTCATGAGCATCTGAAATCAATAGTGTGGTGAGGTGTGACTTATGCGGAATAATAATAGGATGTTTCATGTCGTGTTGTATATTTGCCCGTTGCAACCTGCCACTAACTCTTAAGATGTTCTCGTTATCTACATAAGGACATAACGAAGTTAATTTGCCCCTTCTATCAATTCTACCTGTTTTCTTCAAATTACTTATCTCCTCCCCAAAATAATCTGACTGACATTTTCTAATACACGTTAATAATGCTTCATTTAGTTCAGCAAATGACAAATTATGTGTAAATTTAGGTTTATTTGGACGGTTTAAAAATCGTTTACAATAAGCAGTTATTCTAATTAATTTACGTAAGGTTGAAAATCGCGATATGAAGTTATCTTTTTCTTCTTGTTCTGTTACAACGTTAGCTACAACACATTTTCTTTCTTCTAAGCTAGTATCCACCACCCTATTTTTACGATAGTCAATCACTTCATTCCTGAGCCAATTCGGTCCAGTCACCCAAAGACTAAGTTTTCCCAAGTCACATGGATTCACTCCGCGTGAAGCGCAATCGGCTGGATTATCCTTTGACTGGACATGTGACCACTGATTGTTGTTCATGACTCTAAGAATCTCCGACACACGATTTCCTATGAAGGTTTTCCAACGGCTGGGGTGGCTACTCAACCAAGCAAGTACCACTGAAGAGTCAGTCCAAGCATGCACGTTATCCTTCATAACTCCCAAGGTTTCTGAAACTTCTGACAGAAGTTTTGACAGCAGCACAGCGCCGCACAATTCCAAACGCGGTATAGAAACCTGTTTGATGGGAGCTACCTTAGTTTTTGCTGCTATTAGACTGACATGAACGTGGCCATTAGTATCGATAGATCGAGTATACACAACGGCTGAATATGCGCTAATAGATGAATCGCAAAACCCTTGCAACTCAAGATGCCTGTCATGACAACTTGTATGAATCCATCTTGGCAAATGGAAGTTTTGAAGATTATGAAGATTGCTTCTATAGTCCATCCAGTCTTTTAATAAGTGATCAGGTAACTCCTGATCCCACTCGATACCAGAGAGCCACAGGCGTTGTATAAACACCTTGGCCTTTATAATAATTGGTGCGATCCAACCAAGAGGATCGAAAAGGCGTGCAATATCAGAGATCACCCTTCGCTTGGTCACGGGTGTTTCCAGTGGAGGAAGGCTGACAGTGTACTGAAATTCATCTGAATGTCGGTTCCAGGTTAAGCCTAAAATTTTCATAAAGGATTTTATTTCAAAATTTAGATCGTCGTTACCCTTCAATTCTAATGGTTGTATTTTAGTCAAGAGTTCGTTACTATTGCTGGACCACTTCTGAAGCTGGAAACCTCCTAGACCAAGCAACTCATTAATTTCATGATAAATCTGCTCACCTTCAGATACAGATTCACATCCCGAGAGAAAATCATCAACGTAGAAATCCCTTAAAACGCGTTCAGACACTGTAGGGAAATCCTTTCCTTCGTCGTATGCTAACTGTTGAAGAGTACGTACCGCAAGATATGGAGCCGAGGACGTACCAAAAGTGACACGCAATAACCTCAAATGCTGCAACTCGGTGCTGGGGTTCTCGCGCCACAGGATACGTTGATAATCCACATGTTCATCGGACACCTTTACTTGTCGGTACATCTTCACTATGTCTGCAACCAGACATATAGGATGGCAACGCCATCGCATGATGGTATGTCGCAAATCAGATTGTAAGGAAGGGCCTACCATCAAATCATCATTCAACGAAACTCCATTGCATCCCGAACAAGAAGCGTCGAATACAACCCTAACCTTAGTGGTACTCTTATCTTCGCGTACCACGGCGTGATGCGGCAGATATACCGCAGTCTTCTCAATTTCTGACTGGGGCACAACCTCAGCGTGTCCCAGTTGAAGATACTCTTGAATGACTTGTTTATACTGCATTCCTAGTTCAGGATTTTTAATAAACTTTCTTTCCAGCATGTGAAACCGTTTACGAGCTATCTCCTCTGACCTACCATATTGGCACTGGGGTTCTTCGGACTTAAATGGCAAGCGCACAACATAGCGTCCGGTTGCATCACGTTTGGTTGAGCTAGAATACAACTCTTCACATTTTTGCTCTTCTTCAGTCAACATGACCTGACGACCTGAAGACTCGTCGGATTCTATCTCCCAAAATCTTTTTAAAAGCTCGTTAACATCTGAACGTGCAACTACACTGAAACACACTGGAATCGTCATCGTTTTGTTGATTTCCCCAGATAAAATCCACCCAAGCTTAGTTTTTTGAGCAACGGGTGTACCAGGTGGACCTTTGACCAAACCCTCCTGAAGAACCTCACCAACTACGCGCGTGCTCAATAGTAAGTCAATCTTACCAGGAGTATCGAAGGATGGGTCAGCTAATTCTAAGGATGCAAACGATGATGGTAAAACCTGAACAATCTTCCTTTCAGGAAGATGTGATGTGAGTCTTTTCAAAACATAAGCACTGACTGGTAAAATGAAACTGGGATCTAGGCGTGATTGCATTCTAAAACTGACCATCCACCTTGAGGGCATTGACGCACCCTCATCATCGCCTAGTCTGATAATGTCAGTGTGAGCTGATGTTTTCTTTAGGCCGAGCAACTGGACCGCGGACTCTGTAATAAAAGAGACCTGAGAGCCCTGATCCATTAGGGCTCTTAAAACAACAGAAGATCCAGTCTTTGACTCGACGTTGACCAAGGCTGTGGCTAACAGTCCATGGTTGTGAACATCTGCGTAACAACATACACTAGAGGTAAGCTCGCCTTGATCGGATGACGCGGCTGCTGCTGCAACTACGTTGTTCGCATCCGTTGTTGCATCAGAATTGATGGGTTTTGGGTGAAGTAGTGTGTGATGCCTTCTTTTACATAAATGGCACTTTGTGGTTTGACGACAAGAATATACATTATGATTTTTAGCAAGACAATTGAAGCATAATTTATTAACGCGTGCAAATTCACGACGAGAATCGGTGTCTTTTTTTGCAAAGTCCTTACAATGGCACAATTTATGGTCACCAGAACATAACATACATGTTTGAGACGATACATGGAATGACTTAGCATTATTTCGGTTAACATTAGGCTTTGTAGACTTAGTATCTAAATACTCCAGGGATCTAAACCTTGACTCTAAAAATCCCTTGAACTCATCAAAAGTAGCCAGATCATCGCCTGAGCTAATCTGCGACTCCCATAGCCTACGAGACTCGAAATCTAGTTTACCGCTTATGATAAACACAACAATAGCGTCCCAAGAGCTAACATTTATATGAAGAGTACGCAAGCCATGAAGACAATCTACAGTGGTATCCAACAGATTTTTAATAGCTGATGAAGACTCTTTAGAAATTATCGGTTGATTAAAAAGTCGTTTTAACATACAATTACACAAAAACCGCTTATTATCATATCGTTTTGTTAAAATTGACCAACATTCTTTATAGTTAGACGCAGTTACTGGAGTATGGCGCAACAACTGTTCTGCTTCACCAGACAAGTGACCCTTTAAATAATGTAACTTTTGAACATCGTCTAATACATCATTTTTATCGATGAGTGAAAGAAACAAATCACGAAACGACGTCCATTCTGTATATAGTCCTGAAAATGTAGGCAACGAAATTTTTGGTAACTTCACATTTGATCTTAGATGTTTACTTTCATTACTTGCCGGAGTGCTAACGCGAAAATGCTCCTTTAACTCTGTCTTATACATTAAATACATTTCTTCTGTTTGGTCATAAACATCTTTCGTAAAATATGAATTTTTTGAATCTTCATCAGTTGCTACTTCTATAATTTTTTTATGTATTTTAACAAAATCTTGCCACCGATCTTCAAGTGACTCCAATCGAGTTTCTACATAGACTTGTGTAAGCCTATCCCTTGGCGACTTTTTGTAATTAATTCTAGCCCTGTCGATTAATTTTTTATTTTCTAACTGCACTTTAACTAAGGAATCCATAATTATTACCAACTCTCTTAACCTTGTAATCTATTTAATCTATTTGCAACTAAACTAAAAATTTTTTTTTTTTTTTTTACAAACTAAAATGACAAACCTTGCCCGTCTTACTAATGTTAATACAAATATTCTAAGTCTTGAGAATTGAGTAAATTTTCATAAGTATTTTTAACTTAATTGAAACAGATAGAAAATTGAGTATGGATTCCCCGTCGGACCACTTTTAGCTTAAATATTCTAAGTTCTAATCACTAAAAATTTTATAAGTATTTTGGAACTAATTGAAACATAGAAAATTGGGCATGGATTCCCCGTCGGCCCACTTTTAGCTTAAATATTCTAAGTTCTAATCACTAATGAATTAAAACAACTATACGAAAATTTCAAAGTCCAAACACAGCAAATAAAATATTCTAAGTAATTTTTACAAGTATACGAAAATTTTAAAGTCCAAACACAGCAAATAAAATAATCTAAGTGATTTTTACAAGTATGCGAAAATTTTTAAAGTCCAAACACAGCATGAAAAAAATTCAAAGTTAACTCACGATGGTTATTGCCAAGCCAAACCTCCTCTTTGCTTCCTTCACTTGTTGATTCACTGTCCTTCAACCACTATCACCCGATTCCACACCATCTCCACTGCACTTGCCTTCCTTTGAGGTCCACCAGTGTCACCACCTCCTAGTGGCGCCCTCTGCCGGAACTATCCTTCACCTTTCCTGTGGCGTCTTCGGCTTATACCGCCTGGTACTGCTTCGCTTCAGCAGTACTTGGGCACTTCAGGACAATCCGCCACTGGTTTCCGTGCCGTTTAACAAAAATTGGACTTGGACTGAATGGCACAAAGGTCTGGTATATCCGACTCGTAAGGCCCAAAAATATGTCCAAGTATCCAAATAAGGCAAAGGTGCAATAAAACAAAGTTTAAGCGAGTACAAAAAAATTTATTCTTTCGGAGTATATGTACGCTTCCTAAAAAATCTCAA
>DWNH01001782.1:0-10771 GCA_018249895.1 Tiana niger | reverse complement strand
GTGATCTCCCGCTGTGCCCCAACACAATTCGTGCATCAAATTCATAAACAAACAAAAAACTCCATTAAAGACACAAACATACTGAAGCTTATTTATTAAGGTATTAAAAGTGCCAATTTCTCGTATTTAACTATATAACATCTTAGCTTAACTCAATCCACGCTTATTCGTGCTGATTATCGTAAAAGAACTCGGTTGCGTGCCTTCGTAGTCCAAGATATGAACATTAGGGTTAGTTACTCTAATGCATAATACCTGGGGTTCACGTATATTATATTCTGCTTGCTTCTGAAAACTTTTGTGGTAACATCGTTAAAGCCTAAAATCCCGATGTAACTAAATTCATATGATAAACATTATAACGACTCTACCACTTTAAAGTAAAAAAAATCATGCAAATCGTGGAAGATAAAAAGTCGGATACAATGCTACAAAAATGATAGGGCATTTTTCATATTTAATGTGGAAACAACTAATAAAGCTTGGTGCGACATAGCGTGCAATTATTTACGTACAAATCACACTTTGACTACTTCCGCGTCATATAATGTACATACACTACTTACCAATAAAAATAATACCCAATAAAATAGAAACTGTACGAAAGTGAAACCATTATAGTACGACTAGGTACAAAAGGCGTAATCTTGCTTCAAATAGGCTACCTTGGTCTAAATTGTAGTGTGAAATAAAAACCAACAAGAACGTCAGTACATCCAAAGTCATGCCAGAGTAACTAAGTGTAACGCAAATAGAAAATAAAAACATTAATGCCTAACTACAAAAGGTATAAAAATGGGAGAAAAAGTACAATATGACTACGTGATTCTATTAGTTGAAAGGGACTCGTACTATTGGTAGCGGCCGCTGTTTACGTATGTAGGTCGTGTCGTGTGCGCGATTATTAGTGTAAGTAATTACGATGATAACGACGGCGTTTGTGTACCTATGTATATTAAAACTTACGAAATATAGCACATAACGCAGTTGACGGAATTCGTTTGCTGTTTATGGGTGAGTTGTGTGTATGTACAGTATGTATTGTGTAAATTGCATACCACACGTAAGTGCGCTGGTTCCGGTGCTAGATCTGATTGTGACAATCTGATTGACACGCTGTATCCAAGCGTCTAAGTTGCGCAATAATGTTTCTTTGGGTAACGCGGGGACGATCGTTATCCATCAACCATACCATTTTTTTACATTATCTCGAATTCATTGTGTCGCACCGATTTCACTTGTAAACATATATGGTTATTGTATTATTGTTAAAATGATGAGGTCGAATTCAGCGATGTCAGTCAGGCGTGCGTTGCGTTGCCCATGACATATTTTACTGCACACAATGGTTATAGTTATAATTCTTCAGTTTTTCCAGCACTTAAAATATTGTCGTTACAATTTCATAGGATTGCGTTTAATTTGTAAAGCAATGAAATATTTTATTCAGTTGCACTAAAAAGTGTTAATACAAACACAAAAGTCAATGCTATGCATAAAAATTCAATTACCGCATGCAACCGAAATAAATCCCTAGTGATAAAACCTTCAATGTACTTCCATTTATCGCAAAGTACGTGCCTAATGGATTGGGACTATGCGAGATCAGTTCCATCTGTATTATACACATACCTATGCTTCATAGTTTCACGGTACACTACACGCGACTATAATATCTATACCAATAAAATTAAGTCTAGAAATGGAAAAGTAGTCGCGTCATAGGTGTCTTTAAGGACTCCAGGGGTTAGCGTTAATAAATATAAAATATAAATTATTTTTATTATTTAGTTTTATTTAAGTCACGTAATACTAGATATATTCACGTAGTAGATACTAGAGATACGATCGTAAGTGTATGTACTCGTGTCAGTGACGGCGACCCGGCGGGCGCGGCGACACCTTGTCCCGGTATAGGAGTTAGTCATTCATTACCATTTCAATTGACTTATTATTTAGATTTGTGGGCCTCTACGAAGTAGACAAGCACAGTTCATAAGGCTGTGTCAATATTTTAACCAGTATAAAAAATATTTAATAATAACTTCGACATAAATATAAATACGTTATGCTTTTAATTTTTTTAATCCTGTTGCATCTAGGTACAGTGTACATTAGCTAGTTAAATTTAATCTACGAGCACGTTACAAACGACATTGAAAATGAACAACACATCCAGCGACGAGTAAGAGCACTCAATGCAATTAATTGTTTAACAAGGGTGTCGCCTCGCGCTAGTTAGTACCAACAGCCATATCTATCCATAGTAATTATAAAATTTAAAGGACACAAGGCAGGCTATTAACATATCTTTTGAGCATCATGAATTGTATCACACTGACCTATGTAAGTCCTTTTGCCCACTCTTCTTTTTCCGTAGACCCGTAAATTACTAGGAACAGAAAAATATATTGATCCCAAATAACAAGATGACGGGATGATAGTACGTACATATGTACGAAAGTTTCGAACTTATCTGATTTATTCTCAATAAGTGCTTCAAAAACCTACCTATACCACATTTCACAGACGTCAGAATTAAGGTGTAGCATGGAGAGCATTTATCGCGAAGCTTTCGCAGACGAGACATTAAATTAAATATCCTCTAGCTGTCAATAATAAAAAGTGATGGAAAAATGGTGCGTAATATCGTTGTCAACCTTCCGTTCTATTTTAAAGAAAGGAATAAATATATTGATAACGTTTTAGTTGATGTTAGTGGAATTATATGTAGTTACGTACTTACATCACAATTAATACAATAACATTAACATAATCAAGACACTGTGATCACAGCTGACGTTTCTTCTGTTTCTGTCTTTTTTTCAATTCTACAAATTGAAAGGCCAAATGATCTAGTATTGCAAGATTGCAACAATAAAATTATATGAAAGTCTGAATGATGGTTACAATTTTTTCGATAAATCAATTTAATTCCCCTAGTCCAAATCATTCAATAATATTCTATTTTACCTAAATACTTCCGCGAGGTATACTTAATATTATTTCAGGTAGGTTTATTTTTCAATTTAGAAATTGTAATTTATTTTACCAACATGGAAGTAACATCTATTAATAGCTCAATATTTTATGTGAACTCTAAATGCAAAACGCTGTATTAATACCCGCATGCGTCTCTCCCCACGAATAGCCATAACCGTACCGGTGCATTGAAGGAAAACGGTCACCAGCATTATTGAAATGCTTGACACACATCCGCGACAACAGCTAATTTTATTGGCATAATTATAGCCAAATTTTCAAGCCACTTGAGTTACATTCGCGTGCTATATAAAAATAAACAAAAAGTTTTTCCACGAACCACTGCGTCGAGCGAACGCACGGTAGTTAACGACTTTCCGAATAAAGTTTGAAAAGTTAATGAGGCCGAAGTGAAAATTCTGAAATGTCGGCGGTTACGCGATGGCTTTAACAGAAAATTGGTATTTTGGTGGTTCGATTTTCAAAACTTTAGTAAGTGCGCTTTAGAACGTTCTTCTGACTCACGAAACAGCAGTATAAAACAATACAACGTGGATGAGCTCATCAGTACAAGTGTGAAGGTAACAAACAGGGATCGCTACGTTTATCACTAGTATAAATTATATTATTATTCGCGACATTGTCAATGGATTCACCGTAATGTTTTCTAATCAGGCTTCTTGCGGATAATTAAAAATATTCAATTTATTAAACCATCACATAGTCCACTTGCAAGATAACGAGTTCGGTAGTTCTTTTGTAATTATGTAACAAACGTTCTTAATACACATCCATACTTTATTACAGTTTTGCATATCCTATTGAGGGTAGGATGTGGATAAGTTCAATAACCAAAACAAATTAACTACAGAAATCAATAAAGTAACATTAGTAAATAATTTTAACTAATGTAACGAAACCGTTTGCATTAGTGACATTAAAAAAAATATTTACTATAGATATACCTATATAGATACCTCTTATGTGTGTGATTCAATAAACAAGTTAAGGATTAAAATGTGCATTGAATTCTTTCAGAGCACAAGCAAGTAGGTTCCCGCCTCTGTGCTTACGCGTTACGAAACAATGAAATATTCGGCAATCAATGCTTATAAAATCGGTTGTCCTAAAATTGAAAATTTGTTGCTGGAATTTGGAACATAGCCTAATTTTATAACGTAAGCATCTACTAAGTAACGGTTTTTGGAAATTGTAACTTTAAGAAAGGGAATGGACGTTACCACTTTGGATAAAAAGTTTTCTTTCAAACTAGAAACTTGATAATTTAAATAACAGTTACATAGCGTAAATAAATAACGACGCCTTTTAGTCTTTCGGATATTTACATACATACGTTTAAGATAGGGAAACGAGAGGTGAAAATTTGTTATGTGTTTTAACAAAAACTGTATATACATATGTTATAAGTTGCAATATTTTATAATAATTGCAATAAATATTGCATCTTTATCAATTTTTTTCTATAAATCTGTTTTTTGTATGAAACTAACAAACGTAGGTGCGTAATTAGATATCAAGATGACGCTGCTCCTTACTATGTAATCAGCCCACAAAACAATGTCACAATATTATTAAAGAAATAAATCTAAAATGTTTTTTAACTTATTCAGGTTTACGGTTTCAAAAACTACATTGACAAATCAAACAGGACAATGTCCGTCGAATCAGCTAATCCATTTAATAGTTGGAGTCACAAATACATAATAACAACTAAAACTTTCTTAAACTATTCTATTAAATCTACCTTTAAGGTAAATTCTTAAGTAAATTCTTCTTACTGTAAGGTGCGGTACTTAAATGATATTGTAGAGGCGCGTTACGGTAAGGTATCGTTCTGATAATATCTATGGACTTAATGCCAAAGGAGTCGGAGTTTACTCAGCCATGAGTGAAACAAAAAGGTTCACTTACAATGGCTTTACGTTCAGCTAGTTGAGACTCTGAGAAGTGCTATCTATTGCATTGTTCGAAGGGACGATAAAACCTACTCGCCGTCTAGTTTAGATTTACCGAGAAGCACGGAAAATGTTATTGTCAATACAGCCCACTGAACGTTAGTGTGATATCTAATAATATAATATATAACTGGTGTCACACATTAATATTGTGACTAGTAATATACTTAATATTACCTGCGAAATACATTTTCAAACGATATGTAACTCACACTAACAACTCTACCAAAGACTCCTAGGCTGTCCTTGCATTGTGTCCGGATTCTGAGATGGTTTTCACAGTCAAATAGATTATTTAAGGGTTATATGTAAAAAAAAATTTGTATATTGAAGAAAATTCAATATCATCAAGTACTTTGGGCGCTTATACCATAAACATTAAAGTCAATAACTTCCAAAATATTTCCGATTATAAATTACGTAAAAACATAAAAATTACTCGCAGTTAAAAAATATGCCGGCACGCGCCGAGCTTTAGCGCACTTTTCGTCACAATTAACTGTTATCAGTACCAAAGCGATAAACTCTAAATCGATCGAACGGTATTTTTTTAACATAAATGATAAAACATTAGTAAATATTGACCGTGACTTTTTTACATTAGACAGCAATATTGATTAGCTTAATCTAATAACCTTGATAACTCACACGTATCAAGCAGCAAAGAGAAATAATTACGATCGAGGTCAATTTATAAACTTAATATGCCATTAGCACTATAGTTGACATCACTTTCTCTAATGTTTTAAAACGCCTAAAGTATTTTATTTTGTTAACATAGATTTGAACCATTTCAAAAACTCATTAACCTGGTACTATGGGGTTATATTATACTAACAGGCTACGTATTACAGATTAGGGTAAAAATAACATACACATAAGATTGTTATTATTTATGGCTTTAAACTTTAAAAATTTAGTGAAAATAATTAGATTAAAATATTATACGTCAATAGAAATAGAAATAGCAATAAATCAACATACATAATGTAAATAACATTTAAATGAATTTTTATTTAGTACAGTAGTACACTCAAACTTTATCATTATTTTATCTCAACAGAAAATATCAATGCAATAAAGTAATGTGAGAGCTAAATGTATAATAATAGGAACCAGTACACTCCGCACTCGTTTAAAGTTCCGAGCAGATTTTCGTATCGATGCCGGCAAAGGAAATGGGCACTTCTCTTTCCCCGAACTGTTTCAGAAAATACGAGAGCTGAAGCTTCTTCTAAAGTGTTAAACGATTAGATATCTTTCACTATACATAAATCTACTGTTTTGATGAAAAGAGACAGACCATAGCTGAAATTTTATTACAATAACCCGCAATATTTAATATTGATATTAAGACTCAGGAGGTTAAAGTGTGTCATATGATGTGAAGTGTTGTAATGTGGAGTGTCAAATTGTATACATGGCGACTATCAATAATGCAGTCCCTTTTTGATACCTGAGTGGTATCGCTTCTCATTATGCGTGACGCGACGGTGAGTCCGACGATTTCTCGTATGTTGACGGCTGACGGCGGCATCGCCCCGCGGTCCTCGCGCCAGCTGGATGCCTGCTACACAATACAGGCATGCTTGTACGCTATATATTTTTTTATGTAAAAGGATCGGCAAACAGGCATACGGGCCACCTGATGGTAAGTGGTCACCGTCGCCTATGAACATCATACATTATATTGCTACATCTAATAATAAAATAAATAAAAAATAATCTGATCCATTCGATTTAACTATAATCACATTTAACCCTCTACGTACACGGAACATTAAAACAAATGACAATTTACTCCCCACAGGTCAAATGTCCATCGTTAATTCCTAAATAAAAAAAAAACATAAACATGGACTAAAAATAATCATTAACAGTTTTTATTTCTTCTTAATACAAAAGCGAAGGGACAAAATTAAATAAAAGTTGTATGTACAGTACACAAATAACTACTTATAATAATGAAAACACCTTTCGGCACAATATAACGTTGCGCGCGGGTTATCATGGGAGATCGTTGACCTCCGCAATTGATAAGGGCCGAGGTGAGGACGTTATCAGGTGGCGCAATGCAGGCCCGAAAACGCTCGACCCGAAGCCAGCCGTTTTGAGAGGCAGCGATCGATACTACTGTCTCCTCTGCGGAGACAATATTGCATTACTATTGTGCCATATTTCAAAGATAGTTTTATCTTTTCTAAGATTTAAAAAATATCTTGTCTAATAAAATGTGTACGTGCCCAATTTTCAAGCTGTGTTCAAATAATAATCATATTAGATCTAGAAACTGTAGATAATAATTTAGTGAGATCAAAACTTGAGGAGTATGAAAGATGAAAGGGACAGACTGTATGGGCAGTGATGGCAGACGTCGAAAACACGGTGCCTATCTAAGACGATAAGAATAATTAAAAGCACTTGAAGGGAGCCGGTTCATCCGTTGTAGAAGTCGAACGGCATAGACGAGATAGAATACAGATGCTAATATTGTAACTACAGGCTTCTTGTTGCTTTTACGCACGCAAATATACTTAGTTAAGGACTTTTACGCGTTCATAAATATTTTCTTACGCAACTAATATGTATGCCGATGTTTAATGTTAAAAAAGTTTTCTAGACACAGACAGTGTTTAGACTATTGTGTTGATAATTAGCTCATGTACATATATTCGTAGGAGCGATGGCAGAAGTTATTTACGTAGGAGACAATAGAACTCCGCTGAAACTTGTCGACAAAGTTTGTCATGAGCTATATTACTTGTTCATAATTAAATCTAGAGTCTTGCCACAGTGCCCACAGATGCAAGTAAGCCATGAGATTTACCAAATAAAGTTCTAACTTTATGTTGAATGTCGTAACAAATTACTAACACTAATACATATTGGAGTACTAATCATTAATCAACAATGTAACATCTCACGCTTTATTATGATTACAGATAAAATATATAAAATGTATGCGTAATGATCGACATTATGACAAAAAAAACAGCGTTCTTACCGTTCCGAAACGATGAACAAGACTGATGTGTCTGGTAGCAA
Source organism: Tiana niger (assembly GCA_018249895.1). Lineage (NCBI taxonomy): Eukaryota > Metazoa > Arthropoda > Insecta > Lepidoptera > Hesperiidae > Tiana > Tiana niger. Next base: position 2,768 of record DWNH01001782.1, on the reverse strand, counting down.
GGTAAGAGCAGGAGCGATATTTAATCTTTTAAAGCAGATGTCTCAGTTTAGTTCAAAAAATTTTAATGTTTGCTCTCTCTCCTCCGTAAAATTTGAAACGTCAGCTGAACAAGCCTTGGTAGCATAGTCTGCTCCCGATAAAATTGTCATGGCCTGTTAAATGCAAAAACGATTGTCGATACCTTTAGCTATGTATGTACATGAAATATAAAGCCAGACTAGTCAAGCGAACGATGTGTAAACGTATTCTTGTAACAAGATCTTAAAACCGCTCCGCCCGTCGTTGCACGCGCTGCTCTCATCTGTCCGCGATCTGACCGACGCACTTCACTTGCCGTTCCATCAGTTTACCATTTAGCTACTTCTACCGCGAAACGATTTCACTAGTAATTAGTCTTTAATTACCTCGTTTACATTAATCGTCTACGTTTCCACAATAAATTAGCTCAAAATTTTGTCTTAATCGCGCTTGACTGACAACAAAAGGAACTTTATAATCTCGGTAAATTTCGACACTATCGCCTCGTACAAATATACATATTTTGTTATCATGAAGTCTATTCAAGGGAATAATTGTTATGAAAATATTATAAAGAATTAACTTGAGTCTATTCTTTAATATAACGTTTATAGACTAATTAGTGAATGAATATACTCGTGCATATATGTACATGAAAAGGAGAGACAAAAATGCGACATCAACATCTCTCGCGTAGACATGCCTCGACGGCCGTTTATTTCATTAACTCCTCATCACGTTCCACCTCGGGCCAAGGTTTTTAACACAGGTACGGTTTAATATGAAGAAAGTTGCACCGCAAGCAAAAAAGCTATTTTTCTTTAATAGTGCCATTGTATCTAGTGTATTATTATTACGTGCCGTTACGACAATAGCGTACCATGGTGATAAAGTGTGGTTGACGTGCGTGTGGATATTTAACTAAAACCATAATAAAATAAATAATAACTAGGACAGGGAAAAATAATAACCATTGTACAATACAATATAAACGAAACCGCAGTCGACGGGCGCTGGACATCATTTTACAGATGTTTACTTCACGTCATTTACTTGGTTTGGAAGCAGCAGTAAGTTTCGGCCTCTTTGCAGGCAATAATTTAACTACGAATTTAAATACAGTTCGTCCAAAGATTTAATTCAATTTATGCAATTGTTAAGACTTATACATAATTATAGTTCATTGTACTCCCAACTTTAATTCTAACAGACGGCTGCCAGATTCATGATGAACAGATGGCCTCTCTATTTGACCCTTGTTTGGAAATCAAGACGTATCCGCACCTACGAAGCGCGAATGTCTCGACGATTTCGCGAGTGGTTCGTATCCAGCGTCCATCGACTGCGACCAATTGACACTTGACCCCTGCGACGTTTTCGTCTCGACCTTGGACTCGTAAGTACTGGAGCTGGAGATCTTAATATCACATGTGACTTACCGAATACGTCCGACAAATTAGAATTTGGAAGCCAAGCCAGTACTTGCGCGTCATAAAAAATGTAACTTATTAAATTTTATTAGTTCAGGCATTTAAGTTAGCAGCGAACGTTGCGATTATTTATGGGTAAATAATATGTATAAAATTTACCTTGCGGTTGCTGCTGCGCAATGAACGGCGCGAGCAGTCTTGTTCGTTTTTTCTCATAACCCTTCTGAGTGATGTCACCTGAAAATAACAAAAACGTATTAATTTTTAACATCCCTCTAAAAATCGTCAATACGTGTCTTATAGTGTATGTTTACATTTCAATTAAATAATTGCGAGATCCCTATAAAATGTTTTAAAATATGTATTTACTGGCCACACTGTTTTAAAAGTAATAAAGAAAAACCAACCAAAAACACATATTTTTGATTTTAAAATTTGACGCAAAATAAAACATAAAATAAATTTCTAATATCTTCAATTAGTTTATCTAATCCGAAATCCTATGCATAAATCACAACGCGAAGCGATCTTTTTGTAAAAGGAAATGTAAGTTTTATATATGTAAAATATTAGCAGACTATAAATATACACATTTAATTGTAGATGAACAAATTCACTAAACTATCGACTGTGCGGTTCAGAATATCCAGACACCTGTACTCAACACCAAATATTGATTATTCCGCGGGCTTACCTACATATATACATACATATATGCACCTACACCACTTCAACATGCACATCGATTCGTCACGCTTGCGTACAATTTCAGAACAATTGATTCCATGTCACAATTTCGGCCCTTCACAAATTATTCAGATGAAACTCGGCACCAAAATCAATTGCGTTCGTTAACGCATGCATGCATGCTAATACATGAATCCGCATGCAGATAATATTTTCCGAGTGTGAAATATTATGAAATGGTAATTCGGAATGTAATGAAATGAAAAAAATAAACTACAATAAAACACCTTTGGGAATATAACATATTACAAACTATGAGCCGCAACTTTGCCTGGATTAAAAAACAATTATCTATCAAGAATATATATAATTAATGAAGTTCAAGTAGTAGGTATCATAGTATTCATATACAAATAATGTATTCCATTCTAATTAATAATCGTATTATATAGTTGCACGAACAACTATCGTGACAAGTCTACCGGTATATGATAAAAGAGACCGTCAGAGCGATAGAACTACGAATGTTCCTGCGTTTATATTTCTAGTTAGTACGGCTTGGTGGTAATAGGTGGCAGGCTGCCCCCCGGGAGACGACCACCGCCACACCCAAATCTACCGCAAAGCACTTT
>DWNH01001781.1:0-10772 GCA_018249895.1 Tiana niger | reverse complement strand
TTGGATGGCAAAGATGCAGTTCACTCTAGTCGCCTCGATAAAATGGTAGCCATTTTTGTAAAAGTGAATCAAGATCACCACTGACAAAGACTGACAAGAATATGTAAAAAAGATCGTCAAAGGTCTGTCAAGGACTACAAACTGGCGAAATAAGAGTTAATATGCAATTAGGTATATGGCTGAAATCAACAGCTGATAAGACTCCAAGGAAACATTTATCAATCAAAGGATATCTTTCATCTAAATAACTTAGACCACAGGCATTAACCGATCAGCAAAAATTGAGAGACCTTGACTGGGAAGTGACTTTTATTTCGGTAGTGTAAGGTTAGTATTATAATAGGATTGTCAAAATTTCCTGTGAGATTTTTGCTAAGAAAATTCCTAGAAAAAATGTATGTACACACAAGATTACAATAACCTTAGTTATTAAACAAAATGGCACACGTACATTATAATAAAATGTTAATAATATTGAAAATAAAATACTAAGAAACTCTTTCCCCAATCCCAAATGTTACGAGTAATATGAAGACATCAATTCGAAACAGAGATTTCGCCACGTCAACTCAACAAGCTACTACAAGGCTTACAAGGGTTGCGTGCAGGGCCCAATCAATTAGCGAGCCTCCTATACCACCGTTTCCGCTTCCGAGCGTTTAGGGACTTCCGGCGGGGCCCGTTCCACCTAATCAAAACGCGGCGACGCGACGGTGTGAAACACGTCACTGGGTGAGTTTCATTGTTACAACAAATGTGAGTTATTGTCGCAGTTTTTAATAGCTCGAACTGGAATAAAAATTTGAATATTCTTCGCGGCAACAGTATGGTACTAGCTAGATTGTAATACAAAGCAGAAATTGAACGAATTTCAATGTTTTTTCTACATTATGACGCTGGCTGGAATACATTATGCAATAACAAAACGCGGTATTAGTGTGCTAGTTAGTGCACTGGCTGACAGTATGGCAGAGCATCAGTCTACCTTTTCACTTCACGATATTAGTACCTGTGAAAACTAGATGTTCTTTATGTACTTATCTAACAACGACGATGTGCAATCTGTTTTAGCAACAGCATACAGTAGGTAAACAGCCCCTATGAGGTACGCTTTCACAATAACTATTAACGGGGCATGTCGAAAGTTTAAAAGTTGCATTGTTTTTTTAATACATTCATCATCCTCAGCATCGGAGCTTCATTAACGAATAGCCAACAAGTTTATCAGTCGATGATTATCTTGTATAACACTGCGTTTTGAATGTTATGTGGAAAGGTAACCAAAATGAGGCCTTGTTACGATGGGAGATAGCAAACTGGTTCTATGTTGTCTACCACCATGGAAAATGTTAGACGTTATACTTTTTGAAGTTTAGAACCATGACGTCATAGTACAGTAATAATAGTGTCATTTGAATATAGTGTTTTCAAATTAAAATATTAAAATAAAAATTTGGTACATAGATTTATATCCACAAAAAGATGTTCATTGACTGTGTCTGTGTATTAAACGAAACTCTTGAAAATGCTCAAAAAAGTTACTCAATTGATTCTGTCAGTAAATTACGGTTACATAAATAAATACTGTAATTGTACTATATTATAATTAAAGAGAACTATAGGGCTGTTGATCAGGTATAAAAAATATGAAGACGGTAGAGTAATAGAGCACTTTTGTATTGGAAAATAGAAGAAGATTGTAAGAAATTCATGTAACGCACGTCGCTATTCGAATAAGCAAGAAAGTTGAGACATCAGTGTTGTATTTAGAAATAAATTAAAATAATGTTGCCATATCTACCAACAACAATAATTAAAAATAAAATTGAAGGCCAACGATTAAGATTAAACCGTCCAATGACAGTGGAAAATGAGGGTGAAGATGAAATACGAAGATTGAACGGCGAAGGAAGACGAATCAGCTTGTATGCGGCGAAACGCCTCACAAATAATACTGAAAAATTTATTGATCTTGTCATATAACAGCAGCCATTTAAATTTTGCATAGTCAATAATATAATAATTAAATTTATAAAATAAATACATCGACGTGTTATCACTGCATCGGCACGAAATACCACTTACGGTAAGTCAAGCACTGGATAGATAACCGTGAAATAAAATTTTATCGTGCGATATTAACTTTATATTGATATCGTGATAATGTCAAGCCTCATTACCTACTTTATTTTTAATTAATTTTTTTTTTATTTTGATAACAGCTTCGATGTTAATAATTTATATACATCAAATACAGCTTCAAATGCATCCAATCACATACAACATCAATTTATTTTTGTCGCACTGTTTGGCACGGGTTTCCTTTTACGCATGGGAAGAATCTATGCCGTCATGCACCACGGTGGACAAATGCGGGTTGGTGGTCTTCACTGTCCCTTCTAGAAAGGCATGTGAATGAACATTATGAAGAACTCTCAGGCACGCAGGTGTTTTACAATTTCACCTAAGAGCAAGTGACCATTACTTTTAAAATACGCACATGCAATAGAAAAATGAGACGTGTGTGCGAGGATCGACCCCGGACCCTCTGGAACGATAAACTTAACTATACTAAGCATCTTATTGTTGACATCAGTTGGTATAATAAAAAAAAGTGTGTGTGAACTTATGTACACGCGTTAGAAGTTATACTTCTTTGGCGTAACAAGATAAAAATCTTTTTAAAAATTTTATATCTTTGGCCTTATTCTACGTTTGTAGAAAAAACGACACTAACAATAGAAAAAAGATGTTTAATACATTGAAAGTTTTATTATAACGCATTATCTAATTAAATAACTGAAATGTTTTTCGTGTCGGTATGCGCGCGCAACGTAAAAATTTACTCTCATCATTTTTCCCTAACGCGCCAAAAGAAGTATAACTTCAAAAACATTAATAATCATAGTCGCATATTTTAGGATATTTCGTGACTTTGACCGACTGAACAGACAAGCAAGCTAAGCTAGGACTCAAACTTGTCAAAATGTGTTAGAGAAATAATGAATTTTTCAAGATAGGAATACATATGTACATCATACAACCCCTATCATATCAGAGTTCATTACTGAACAACGTTTGTATACACGAATTTATATCCATATATATTTTATCATAATATATAGATTTACGAACATTTTACAGCTATAAAATAATTGCAATTCACTGCAACTTAAACTTTGTTTGCATAACTTTAAGAAACCTAACATACAAAGCAAAGTCGATTCCATTAGAATCCAGTTCCAATACAGTCAGGAATACTTTAAACAATGCTTTTAAGGTCGAGGTAATTAAACCAATAGGTCAAGTCACCACACTGTACATTAGCATATACGGCAAACTTAGGTACATATTTATAAACTAAACTTTGAACGAACTGCACCTAAATCTACCGTGAAGTTATTGTATTTCGGAAGAACAATGTGGTTGCCGGAGCGTACAATTTTTTTTTAATGAATAAAAGTAACAATCAAGCATGCAGGCATCATCATCATTAACCCATCATAGTCTCGAATGAGAAAGATTTAGGCCACAGTCCACCATGCTGGCCAAGTGCGAGTTGGTGGACTGCACGGCATGCAGGTTTCCTCACGATGTTTTCCTTCACCGAAGAGCAAACGATAATTAACTGCGCACTGCTCGCTTCATGCAGGCTACCTGGTGTTAAGTAGACACTGTAACGCATGGACATCCACTTGCAACTTCAAGCAGTACCTTAGTCCTACCTGAGATCGCAAACAGATACATTGCTACTTCTGAGGAGTAAGATGGTCGCCCCGTGTAAACTCTGGGAACCACATCCGTTTTCCGAAACCCAATAAATGGTTTTATGGTAAAATACGGTGGTAGGCGGACTACCAGCTAATACGACCACCTCAGTCCTCGGGTTTAGCAACGCATCTATTTCCGTTCTCAGGTACGACTATGGTACTGCTTGAGGTTCGATGGATGTCTATGGATTCCAGAGATCACGTAACGCCACGTGGCCCACATGTTCGTTTAATGCTTCTTTCCAATAACAAAAAAGCTGGATATCTTAACATTAAATACACGAATATGTACCTATGTACTGAAAGAAATGTCATCAATGTAAACAGAATTAATCTTCCTATTACAAGACTAATTTGTAATTAATATAAAATTACCAGCATTCTTAAGTTGTTCTGGTCGGCCAGATTAATAAGAAATAAGTTACAAATATTGATTAGCAGACCATTGTACAAATTTCACTTAACACATTTCATTATGAATTGCGTACAAAAAATACTTAATTAAATTATTAGTAAATTTTTAAAATCGAATCGCAAAATATATCAGGCATCAAACAAGCTAAAACTGATGCAAGGTAAGAGCAAAAATATTGATCGTGTAATCCGAATCCCTCACAGTAAGTTCCCCGCATTGTATGTACGCTTCGAGGGATTTCTGCTACACTTATTGACCCCCACAGAGCCGGTATTGTGTCACACGCGACGCGATCATACATTTTTTTTACCAAGACGACACGCTGTCGAGATAGACGCGTCACAAAAAATAAAAGTTTAAAGATCTCAGGCAAAAAATGCGCTACACAGCTGATAAGCAACGGTCCCGAGCTGAAGCCTTTCTGTGAATCAGTTACCCCTCTTTACAGAGTAAACATAATGATCTCGTTACGTAATCTCATGCTCTGACTCTGGGAATGGGTAAGTGAACGTACGAGTATAACTCGGTCGAGTTACCAAATATTTTTTTAACTGAATGCAATACATGTGCTATAATAAATAGACTGGCCTCGTGGTCTAGTGGTTAACGAAACTGACTGCTAAACGGGAGGTCGTGGGTTCGTTCTCCACCCAGAACAAATTGTTGCGTGATGAGCATGAATATTTGTTCTGTGTCTGGGTGTAAAAATAAATATCTATTTAAGTACCTATGTATTTACAAAAAAAAATATTTATGTATGTTTATCAGTTGTCTGGTTACCATAGCACAGGCCTAGATGCCTAGTTTGGGATCAGATGACCGTGTGTGAGTTGTCCCAAAATATTTATATTTACTTATTTATTTATTTATTTACTATTAGATACACGTAGGTACAATGCAGTTTAGCTTAAGCCTTCAACTGTGAACTGTTACGAAGAAGACCTGGGTCTTCTTGCACATACAAGAAAACAACAATAACCTATCGGGAGGAATGAACTTAATAATGAATTCCAAGTATGACGTATCCGTAATATCAAACAGTCTGATCTATGTAGGTTGTCAGTATACAACAAAGTTATTTGTCGCCTTATAATATTTATCATTCTACTCGCAGTTTATTGATTACTGTTGTACACTAAGTTAAATGTACGTACGCAAATATTTATGAGGTGAACCAGATATTAAACAATGATAACGCACCGACGGAATACAAATAATACCTCAGACGTATAAGGAAATATTTGTCTATTGGATATTTTATTATCATAGTGTAATAATGTGAGGTCTAATTAATCATATTATTATTTGACTTTGTTTTAATAATTTTATTAATTCCGCAGCGAGCGAACCGCGTTTTCCTTGCGTATATAAAAACCAAAAAGTTTAACATACTATATTGTTTATTTTATGTACATATTTACGTTATAAATCTGTAACAATCCGTTAATATTTATGTATCCGTTAATATGTAAGTACGTTCGCCAACCGAGGAAGTACCGCCGTCACACCCATTTCTACCGTGAAGCAATTTATCGTTTGGAGAGAAAATAAGAGGTCCAGGGACGCAAAGCTAAATGAGGGCGCTAGTCAAAGAAGTCGATGGAATTTTAGAAGCTTTTTATTCAAATTTACATTGGTATGAGGCCCGTAGTCTAAGAAATTACTGTGTATGTTTGTTTAGTCTAAATCTTGCAAGTGTAATTGAAATTTAACTTATATAAACAAACCTTTGAGATTATGGATATGGACGAGAAAAAAATTTGCGAACTAATAAAAAAACTCTAGTATCTCTCTCGTAAAACCTCTGAGGATAATAGCCTTGTTTAGACTTATAGACGGATTTATAAACTAAAAGGGGCCCCCATGACCAGAGGCCTGGAGTAGGGCGTGCTTTCTGCCCCCCCTCTCCCCCGTTAGCCAGCCACTGCTTGTATTACTAAAATATGGTTGTGGATTCTGCCTTACTCTCCTATTTCATCAACTAGCAAACTTAGATAGAGTTAGATACTCTATCTAGCTTTCCAAAAGTATACATAATATTATAGCTATAACACGTGAACTAAATCGCGGATAGTAGTAAGTCCATTGCTCTAAACGACATCCTTGCCGAGCCGACATATTTCTCATTGTCGACTGCATCTTTAAAGTTTATGGCCTTAACAAAGATACAAAGATTTCTCATGAATACAGTACATTGATACTCTTGTAGTAGCTGCTGTAGAATCATATTCGTATGCTAATGTTCCGTTTATACTTTGTCGCTATTCATAAAGCTTAAATCAAACTATTGGACGACGTTGAAGTCAAATAATTAAATGCGTTTAACGAACTGCGTGACTGTCCATCTTGAGATAGTAGATAAATAACTAACTTGTACTAGTTACTTTATGTTCATAATTTATTTATTTTTTGTATTGACTTTATTTTTAAACTTATATATTATTTAATATTTTTATACCTAAATTGGCGAACTTTTTAGATGTAACTGGACCATCACTGTATACTCATATTTGTACAAATAAATGATTATCATTTCATGTCATTCCACGTGACTGCTGTTATTGAAAAAATATCCGTTATTTCTGGATCATGTTATCGTATTATTATCAGACAAACGTTTCTAACGTATTGTAACGTTTATTTTTAAGTTCATTCTTTTGACTTTAATAAGTGTATGATTTCTTTTTAACTCATGCTTGACTCTATTATTTAAGTGACTGGAAAAAGTATCGGTCACTCATGGCTTTAAGGTACATCAGATGGTTAGTTTCTAGCATTAGTTTCGCGGTGCGGTACCGTAAAATATATTTAGCGCATCCGGTGACGTCACAGCGGACTAAAAACCACATGCTAACAACGGACGCTCATTTCTAAAATCTTTATTAGGATCTAAAAAGAACAAAACTCGTTGTTTGTATTTTTGTTCTGACTCCTAGAAAGCAAAACGTTTTTATTTTTCTACTCCTATTATTAGCGGAGATCAGTCCAGTACCTAACTTTCTTTTATAAGTACATTCTAATTATTACTATACCCTGTACATAAGGATAAATAAGGATAGAAACGCCTAATTACCTATTGATGATTACTCTCTCGAGTATTGACCTGAAAGAACAATGGCAATTAAATATCTTTCTAAGGAATTGGATATTATTACTAGAAGCTTTATTATTTTCTATCTTGAAATAGATTAAAAGTTTAACAATTGAATCTTTCATTGAATGTCCAATTAAATAAAATGACAACTGAGTCTAAGGACCATATTCCTAAAATAACTCAAAAAATACCTGATAACCGGACATTTCGTGATCATCCCTAATTTAGAGTTCGTAAATGTAATTCAAATGTCCAGATCCCACTTGTACGGCAGGTCGAAATCAAGCCAAGCTATATACACACTATATACATTTACGCTCTTTTGATTTGCCATATTCATAAATGAGACAAAAGACACTCACTCTTCTTTTCGTTCTCGTAGTCGTCGTCAACTGAAATTGCCGCCAAGGTATTTACAGTTTCAAAGTTCAGTAAAAACCATAAACGCCCGCTACGGCGTGGCGTCAATCTCCGGAAGCGATGAATTAAATTGCTTGGGGTACTGCAACCATTAGTCTATCGTCTGTCTTAATAGCCAACCGCTCATCAAGTACCAAGAAGGAAGCTATTGCGAATGCGTCTTATATATAACTAGTAGTAAATTAAAAAACAGTGATAGCCTAGTGGTTGAACTTTGGTCTGCTATTCCGGTGGGTCCGGATTCGACCCGCACGCACCTGTTTGAAGTCGATTAAAAAGTAATCCGTAGTAAAAGAGGTAGCAACGTCCGCAACGAAACGGCAATACCTCAAATATTCCGTTCCAAGACAGCAATCTCGCAACTGATACCCGCACATTCCAGTCCTAGGTCATATGACCGCCTTCTCCTACGACAGATATCTGACTGAGAAACGGAGACGGCTGAAATGTAATATGTTTTGGGCCCGCGCCAACCTGACTGACAACTCAGTGTTTAACCGCAGACGAGTCAGTACGCATGAAAATAATGTGACATAGTTCTCGATAATTTCACATGGTCGTGTCACGGTTGAAAATAAAAGTTATATACAACTATACCAAGAAGTTTCTATCTTGTAAAAAGTCCGCGTGTATTACAAAGAAATATAATTCATAATAACTAAAATAAAATACCTAGGTTACGTCTTGGTAATGCAGCTTTCTAACAGTACAAGAATTATCAAATTCTACTTAGTAGTAACAAAATTAACGATTACAAACAATGAAACAATTGTTTGTATTCGATAATATAAGAAAAAGAAAAGATATAATCATGACAAATTGCGGAAAGAACAAAATTCATACTATCCGGATCTAAAGGATTCTGCAATCATTCTGATTGTAACAGAACATGTTACGTAAAGTTACCTATCAAATTTACTACAAAAATTGGCTTCAGACATCAAAATACTGTTCATCACATTCGCATAACTACTGTACTACTTCTTTTAGCTTCTTGGTTTGGGGAGCTTCAATATTAAATAAAAAGTCGGTACGTGGTTGTAGGCTTGATCCTTACTTTATTTGTATTCAATGTTGGGTTAAGTAATAAAGAAAATCCGTAGTAGCTAAATCACGAATACACAAAATCGGAGTAATAGTCTCCTATCCAATTTCGCCTGACATCTATTGCTGTAGCTCAACGCCAATCTTGATTTGCCCAATTCCATTCAAACAGTATTTCCAGATAAAGTCAATATATTTCAAGTGGGTCTGATTGCGCCGTAGGTCTTTTAGGAAACCTTATTTATTTTGAAAGTAATATTCCTAATTCTAATCAATTCACTCTCAGTTCAGCTGAGATTTTGATCGGTTTGAATAAAACATTTTTAGGCAGTCGAAATTATTCCGCGTTACCTTATGTAGATACCTTTTTCGTTTTCGACATTACAATTTCTCCTAAGAGCTAATTTAACAAAAGTATATTTCTTTCATTACCTCTGCTCTAGTTATTAAGGAAGATAGAAAAGAAAACGTAATCTCAAAGCTATTATTAGTTATTTAAAAGGCTAATTTGGGCTTTTTCAGTTCAATTCTTTTAATCAAAACAGTCTCCGTCAAAACCTCGCTGCGACTGGCGGGAGCTCATGATTAAGAACCTCGGTCAGCTTCGAAACTAGTCGGGCAAACACGAAAAATCCACGTGAGTAAGCCGGTATTTTAGTTATCATGAATAGTGCTACAATTGTGTATTTAACATACCCCCTCTCCAATTCCTTCTGTAATTTGTGTTGCTCTACTCCTTCGATATCGTTGCTTACATCATCAGAACATAATTATCATTTGACGAACACCTACAAGGCCGTAGTTTGTAATCCCACCTCAATTAGCCGTTGCCTTTAATGACATGTGCGTCATGACACCATCAAGTAACGATAGCTATGTTACGAGTATAACACACAGTTCTCGTCTCATCTTTATTTTTTTATATTTTTTTTATTGAATAAAAGTAGCAAACGAGCGTGCAGGCCATCTGGAATTAAGTGGTCATTGCAAGCCATGGACACCCACTTACAACTTCAGGCAGTACCTTAGTCCTACCTGAAAACGCAATTAGATGCGTTGCTACTTCTGAGGACCACCCGGGCAGATGCAGCGTAAGGCGTGGGCGATATGGGCTACCGCATACGGTGCGAAGTGCCTCGCGCCTCAAAGCCAACATAAATTAAAAGTAAAGTAAGCCCCTATTCTTCTGCCTCCCTACTTCTTCTCCTTCTTCTCTCTATATCATCAAAAGTCCTCGCGGAATATTCCTTCCCCACATTTAATTTAGGCTTTGCCCCGCCATTGCACACGCGTCGTTAATAGCAGGTGCATTTAATAGTTTTTATCTGTCCCTGCCATGAGTCACGGATAAGTAACCCGAGCCGGGAAGCCCGCAGCGGGTCGCAAGCCGCTAGCAGGTCACCGCCGTCGAACCACCTGTTCGCAACGCTTACTCGCCACTCATTGACCACGTTTGACACCGTAGTGGCTTAGTAAGTAGAGGTTACATGTCGTAACTGCATATGTCGTTACATTTAAATTTTCTATATTAAACTTAAATATGGAATTGTTTTTGTAGGTGGATAGGTACCTAAAAGTAATATAAAGGAGAGTAAAGGCTTCCTGATCTAAAATCATGGTGTAGACATGTATACTACTTATAATAAAAATTAAAGGATAATGCGTTCCTACTTCTAAGGAATGTAGAAAGTAACCAGAATCTTGAGTAATAGAAAAAAGGAAGATTCTTTCTCTATTATCTCTTAAATTTAAATAGTAAATGTACAGGATTAAGTTTCTAAACTTATACATGAATCTCACCCGAAATATTTAATTAAAACAATTTGTTTTTGACTTTTTGCGTTCTTTTATTTTAAGTAGTCCCTACTTAAAAAAGGACTATAGTAATCATACTGTCAGAATCGCATATAAATGAAAAGATTTTATTACAAACTAGCGACCCGCCCCGGGTTCGCCCGGGTGCAATTTAGAAATTGGGATAAGGATTAATACTGAATAAGTGTAAATAACGTCGCAAGTTAAGCACATT
>DWNH01001780.1:0-10774 GCA_018249895.1 Tiana niger | reverse complement strand
ATAATAACTCATAGTTTTTTAACGTTTAGTAATTGTAATTGATTTAAATGAACAGGTATTTTGATCAAAATGTCCTATACCTGTTAATTTCACGTAATCAGTAATTAGTCAATATAGTTTCTGGTTATACTGAATACATTTCCATGTTCTTCATATTCAATCATAGTGAAGTAACTATTGAAGCTAAACTAGGCTTTCAGATTCCTTGTTGCCAATATTATACAATAATATACTGTTACTTTTCTTTTTTTAAAACCAGGTTGTCATTTGACAAGGAAGCAAGTATGTCGAAAGCAATCAAATTGATTAACATGTTCGCTGAACATGGAATAAAAAAAGAAAGAATTCTTATCAAGTTAGCATCCACTTGGGAAGGAATCCAAGCTGCAAAGTAAGTCTTGTTAAAAAGTTTCAATTTGATATATTTAAATCCAAATGAAAATACAGTTTTTTTATTCGCGTATCTGACCTGCCCAAAAATTCTATTTAGCTGATAATGCGATGTGGATGCCGGAGTTCACTAAATACGAGACGACTATCATAGTCGTCAGAAGTAGCAACGCATCTATTTGCGATTTCAGGTACGACTAAGGGTGACTTGTCTGAAGTTGCACGTGGATGTGCATGGGTTGCAGTGACCACTTACCAGGTGGCCTGCACGCTCGTTTGCTACTTTAATTCAATAAAAAGAATAGATATGGAACTTTCAGTCCTAAATTCTTGACTAATGTAGAACCAACCTTAACCCTATGGAATAATAAAATTAGTAAATTTTATTGCACTTTGTCTTTTGTAGATTAATATTCATTTTTGTCTAAAACCTAAAAGATCTCTTCTCTCTCTATTTTCAGGGAACTGGAGAAAAAACATGGAATCCATTGCAATTTAACATTGCTATTCTCCATGTATCAAGCTATTGCTTGTGCTGAAGCTAATGTTACGCTGATATCACCATTTGTGGGAAGAATTCTGGATTGGTAAGATAAGTTTAATGTTTTTTAATTTATTTTGTTATTTTGATAAATCTCTCAAGGTAAGGCAAATTTTTTGACGATTTGATAAAATATTGAATTTTCTCTACTATTCAAAAACTTAATAGGAAAGTATTACACATGTAAACCTTCTTTAAAAACCCTTATTTGTTAGGAAAAACCATATCAAAATCCGTGGTTCAGAAAGAGTTAGCAAAGAAAGAGACAAGAGGGCATATTCGGCGATTTTATTATTATACTATGTAAAGATTTTAATTTGTTTCAGATATAAAGCAATGTTTTTCTTATTACAAATGTTGTCATGGTTCTTCATGTTATTATTGACTGACCATAAATTCAATATAAATATTATTCAACATATTCACGAGCAATTATTAATCTCCAATCCTGCTTCGAATTCCTGCCATACATTTTTACTGACTGGCCTCGTGGTGTAGTGGCTAGCGAACCTGACTGCTAAACTGGAGGTCGTGGGTTCGATACCCACCCAGAAGAAATGTTTGTCTGATGAGCATGAATATTTGTTCTGTGTCTTGGTGTAAAAAAAAAATTATCTATTAAAGTATGTATTTAAAAATATTTATGTATGTTTATCAGCTGTTTGGTTACCATAGCACAGGCTCTGCCTAGTTAGGAATCAGATGGCTGTGTATGAGTTGTCAAAAGATATTTATTTATTTATTAAGATTGTTATATGATATCCAGAATATTTAAAATTATTCTTACTCTACCAGACTAATGATAAAATTCGAAATTACTTTATTAATTTTAAATTTGCTCTATGGGTTGTTCTAGGTACGTGGAGCACACGAAGAAAACATATGAGGCGAAAGACGACCCGGGCGTTGTGTCCGTGACTCGGGTGTATAATTACTACAAGAAGTTCGGCTACAAGACGCAGGTGATGGGCGCGTCGTTCCGCAACACGGGCGAGGTGCTCGAGCTGGCCGGCTGCGACCTGCTCACTATAAGCCCCAAGCTATTACAGGAGCTCGCCGACAGCGAGCACTCGCTGAAACGCGTAAGTATATTTTACCATAATTTGGTATTAAATAAAAAATATATATATCTTGGGACAACTCACACACAGTCATCTGATCTCAGGCAGGTTTTCGGCAGAGCCTGTGCTATGGTAACTAGACAACTGATAAACATACATTAATAATTTTAGATATATGTACATACAGTCAAAGAATGGGAAAAAGGCGTAACAGGCGCGTAGTAGAAATATTCGTTAATCTTCATAATTTCTTACAACTTGTTTATTTGTAGGTACTCGATCCCAAAATTGCCGCGGAGTCCAGCATTGAAAAAATTTCCTTAACGGAAGCCCAGTTCCGTTGGCATCTCAACGAAGATCAGATGGCGACTGATAAACTGTCTGACGGCATCAGAAAATTTGCCGCTGACACTAGGAAGCTGGAGTCTCTTATCAAGACTCTACTCGCTGGAAAGTAAACAATACTAAATACATACATATATTGCGCAATTATGAATTGTTGCTAACGATATGCGGCAAACATAGACTTAAGATGTTATTGGTTGTGTGGGTCCAACTCCATTTATAGATTTTCTGTATGTGTTGTTTGTTATAATATTTTGTTTATAAGTGAAACATTTAGGATCTTTTATTAAATTAAACATTCATTCGTAAATGTGAAGGTTTTAACAATAAGGCATTTAAAGAAATGTATTTGTTGGTTATATTGCTTTATTTTTGATATTTAAGGGTAACTAAATTTTTGGAGCAAACATATTTTTTATAAATATGTACAAGTTTACATTAAATTTTGACGCATAAAATAAATGTCTTTCATTTTTGTTTCATCGGCACATTTACCACGCTAATTTTACAAAATTAAGCGGCATCACGGCATTGGATCGATCAGGAGATGAATGCTACTTTTTATGCTATTCATCACCTGCTTTTAATAGAAACCAGGCGAATAATAGTATGTCAAAAAATGTAATTTTTTTTATTGCATAAAACTAGCAAAGAACGCGCAGGCAACCTGGTGTTAAGTGGTCACTGCAACCCTTGGACATCCACTTGCAACTTCAGGCAGTACCTTAGTCCTATCTGAAATCATAAATAGATGCGTTGCTACTTCTGAGAACTAAGATGGTCGCCTCGTATTTAGTGAACTCTGGCATCCACACCCTCTTCCGAAACACAATAAATTGCTTCACGGTAGATTTGGGTGTGGCGGTGGTACTTCCCTGGCAGCCTGGTACCTATCTAGCCTAGCCTGCCACTTCGTTGCGCGTTTTTAAAATAAATGTGTACCGCGCACATCAAAAATGTGCAAAATGGATAGACCAGGCAAATAAAATACCTCCTACCTACTACTTTAAAAGGGCGGTCCCGAGCACATCTGAGGGTTTAGGCTATTGGTGACCGTGAGAAAAAAACCGGCGGAAAAAAATTTTCGGCACCTTTAAAATTCATTATAATTACATTACTCGCTGTGCAGCGCACCTTTAGCTTAATAGTTAGCACATATGTAGGTACAACAGCTACTCATACGCGTCACTAACAATCCTCTATATTAAAGTTATTGTAGATGTAAAAGCGTTCTTAATTACCTGTTATAATCTAAAGATTAAATTTATTGGTCTTTTATAACAGTTTTGTACCACTTTCTAAACCCTACCAAAGGGATCACCTTGGACACCGGGATGTCCTAGATGACGAAAATTTATTCCAGCAGAATGGCGACTGGGATATAGAGACAAATTTACTTCGTGTTATTATTACACATACTATACTACTAATGCACATAGACGTACATATATACAAATATATACATATGTTACGCATCATTTACTCGTATATAACTATGTACAATACTATATTAGTATTCAAGATCTTAAACATGCATATAATAAACTAGATAAGAGAATAATAATGTTCTTTGACCTTTAGAAATGCGCTGATAATCATACAGTTTCGTTTGCATTAAATTGCATAGAACGCCATCAAAATAGGTTGATTCGTTTTACAGGTTCCTATCGTTGTCGAAAATTTTCAAGCTTTTTAACTTTGCTGCTAGGTTATGAGGATGGGCGGATGTACCACACAGTGACATAAACATTTTCTTCTGTGCGAGATGCAAAGGGTATGAAAGATCGTTAAATATCTGAGAGCATTGAAGGGGCTTTATAAGAGAATTAGGCTTGAGACATAAATACTGATTGTACACACATGTATGTACGTAATGTTTTGTTTCGCCCCGTTTCAAATGGCGACATAACAAAGCAACAGTCTGACAAGTGGTTCTCCCTTCTTTTATTTAATGCTATTGGAGAATTTTGTATCCAGTAATTATTATTAATTATTTAATTTTATGATCTAGTACATTAAGTACGTAATTTTTGCATAATCATAATGGAATGATAATGGTGTGGTTTCATAATGAGATATCACGAAAAATAGCAGACTAGGGGCCCAGGACAGATTGTAGAGATCGTAGGTACATAAGTTGATTGTTATTTGAGGTCTTTAGACCCTAGTAATGTAAAGTAGTATAGGTATATAATGTTAGTAGATATCAGGGTTAGTAGATATATTTACCTACATACGTAAGTTAGTACCTAAAGTAAATTAAAAAAACGACCAATGTTATCAAAGGAATGCGAAATTTTCCATAGGAAAAAGAAATACAAAAAAAGAATTTTCCGACATGAAGTTCAAACAACAACGTCGTCGGTCAGGGACACAAAGAACGCCGGTGTTAAGTGTCGTGCTGGCTTAGTATCTTACCCTTGATCCAACAGCTTGGCGAAAGAGCCCGTTATAAAATGTCGCTCAAGTATCATCATTCTCTTACCAATGACTGAATTAAATATACCTGTTTCGATAATGTCTTCTTAATGTGAATTTTTAGATACTTATAACTTAGCTTTTATGTAGATATCTATATGTCGATAAATATTCATTAAAGGAGAAAATTTAACTGTATTTACAAATTAGTTTCATATTTGGTGCCAATTAATTTTTTTACATTTAGTTAGTTTTACAAACGATAATTATTTTATATATTCAACATTTGTTCATCTTTATATATTATCTATAGATAATTGTACCTACTAATATTTTTTTTTCATTTTATTTTATTTTAATCCCTACCTTCATACTATTATAATACGTTTAAGAAATTTCAACTTAAAATGGAAAATTTCTTAGGTTGAATGTTTTCAATTTGGAAAAGCGTATCACACCAAGGCCTAACGAGCCAACACACCATTGTTTCATTACTTGAAAGTAGATGCCTTAGAGCTTAGAAAGATTATTTGAAAAGAATACATAACGTAGCTTCGTGCGTTATATCTACCTACTTGATTTTTTCAAGTATTGAAGATCATTTTAATTTTGGATTACGTAAGTACTATTCATTCAATAAATGTATAAAAAAAGGATTGTGAACCTTTTTCAAAACATTGACATTCTTTTAAAATTCAGGTATTTTCTACTACTATTTCTCTATAATATATTAGTAGTACCTATGTACATTCATGCGACATCGGCACGGCATATTATCAGGAATAGTCAGGCGAACGGCGCACGTCTCCGCAATCAATACGCCGTTCTACTTTCAGCGACCTTCCGCTTCGCAACGACCGTGCAGTAATGCACTTACTAAACTAATTTCCCCATGATTTAATATTCTGCATAAAATCATAAACTATTTTGATCGTATTTTGTTGATGTTTAAAAAGTAATTTAGTTTATATACATATGTATTTATCGTAAACAAAGTAACTTAACTGGTAGGTAGTTATTTCGTTAAATTTGTTAATAACAATTATTATGAAGCCAGATAATATATTTACATTTAATGCGAACTTTTTATTATGTAATACCTTTTAACATGATAAAGTTCTGAGGAGTAGGTGTCTATTGTTTTAAGTTCTTTGTAATCTCACTGCTAACAGCCTAAAACTGTTGGCACAATGACGAGGGCATTTCCATATGATTTTCGTCTGGGAGAGACCCTTTCATGAGGGGCTTCAGGCGGGGAGGGCGAGGGGGGTGGAGACGGAGGCTTGATATTGACCTAGATGTTCATTCAGAGTTCGGTCGATGCGAAACTTGACATCTGCGCGTTCCTGATTTCGTGTTTTCAGATTTAATGTTCTTTTAACTGAAATCTCATCTGTTTTGTTGTATTTTAGTTTATAATGAAAAACGTGTATTTCCTCTATACATATCACCAATAGTTTTATAATTTTGTGCGGTTTTAGTGAAGTATAGGAATGTGATGTTCGTTTCTTGATGGTGGCCGTGTCGTTAGCAATTGATTAATTGTTAATTTTATTATGAAGTAATTCAAACATTGGTTTATGGTAAGCAATATGAAGAAGGAAAAATTGACTCAGACTCCCATTCCAGCAGTTACGAAAAATATTCCAGCAATGGATGTAAAATATTCTGACGTAAGTGGCTGCTTCAAATATTTATTATATTTTTTAGCTAATTTAATGTTAGATGATTTAGGTGATATGATTTGTTCTTAAACTAGTATATTCAAAAAATTCTTTAAAAACTGCCCTACATTGCAAAAAAATATTTCTTATAACTTTTTTTAAGATTTTTTTTTAAATTAAATCAAATTTATTATAATGGAACATGCATATCTGACTTCTTATCCTGTGACAAGCACATCGCTGTTGGATTATTTTAGTTCTTTAATTAAAATAACGTTTTAATAAAACACACAAAGAGAACATGATTTGGCAAATCGTTACTCGGTTTTATTGTGTTCTAAATAAAATTAAATGAATGAAACGAACTGCTGTTTTAGTTGTAAAACTGGATAAATAAATATTACTAAATTAAAAAAACTTAGGTAATAGTTTTCATTTATTATTTGCCAATATGTACCTACTTATCTTACTACCTATAGGTACATAGGTAGGTCCCTTGACAAATTTTATTGCTAATATTTTTGTTGAAGTTTTTTATTGTATGAGTGTATGAACAAGTATTGCTACATGATAGTGTATGTACCAGTATCTATTTGTTGCTTATTAATAAAGCATCACTAATTATTTTTAACGTCATGGGATACACTTGTTACTTGTTAATACAACAGCACTAATACAATTTACACGTTATAAGACGTAACGTGAAAATCAAAAACTAATAATTAATAAATAATTATACTTATATATACGATTATTGCAATGCAGTGCAATGATATGGCGTTGGAGCAAACAGCTGAAGACGCCGAGCCTGAGCGCGGAAATTGGACGGGTCGATTCGATTTCCTTCTCTCCTTGCTTGGTTATAGTGTCGGTTTGGGCAACGTGTGGAGGTTTCCTTACCTATGTTACAATAACGGAGGAGGTACTTTATTGATACGTTGAAATATAAGATATAAAACCATTTATATATATGACATAGATTATTATAATCAAAACGGATGACCCATTTAATTGATTTTTCTTTCAGGTGCATTTTTGATTCCGTTCACGGTAATGCTTGTAATAGCGGGCCTCCCGCTTATGTTTATGGAACTCTCTTTCGGTCAATACGCTGCCCTGGGCCCCGTCGCTGTTTACAACAAATTCTGTCCTCTATTTCGTGGACTCGGCTATGGGATGGTTATAGTATCAAGTATAGTTATGTTGTACTATAATCTTATCATAGCCTGGACTATTTATTACATGGCAGTGTCTTTCATGAGCATCTTCTCTCATCAGCTGCCTTGGCAGAAATGTGAATCAGAGTGGAGTTCAAAATGTTAGTCTTTTGCTTGATACTTTATGAAATACCTTTCTTTTTCTAATTTGTTCAGTTATATACAATACTCGTTTTGAATTTTATAGATTGCTACTCATATGAGGAAGCAGATGAGTGTGAAGCTCAAAACGGGACATATTATTTGAGACAATGCTTTAATCAAACTTATGCGGCTCTTCACAACATAGGTGCTTTAGCAGAAGTGGCTATCAGAAAGCCTCCTGCTGAAGAATACTTCACGTAAGTATCGCTCTTGTTTCATCATTGCCAGCTCTGTGAGTGTTGTTTTATTAGATTGAACAATTCAACTTGGCAAATTTTTCAGTTTTTGTGACCTCTATTAGAAAATACTTGTTGATTTTCGCTACTTTGATAGGAGGAAATGTTTAACTAATTAGATTCTTGATATGATTTTGCAGTAACCAAGTACTTGGACTATCTAGTGGCATTGAAGAAATGGGCAAAGTTCGGTGGGGTATGGCCACCTGTCTATTTGCTGCTTGGCTTATCGTTTTTCTTTGTCTATTCAAAGGTGTCCAATCATCTGGAAAGGTACGTAAAATAAGCTATGTATAAAAAATGCTGGAATATGTTTAGTAGCTACGAATGATAAAAATATTAAAATTATTTGATAGGTTTTAGTCAGGAAGGGATAATCGTATCCTTTAGTAAACATCTTCTAACCGTCTACCCGTCGTAACATCACCTTTTAACCAGAATGATCGAACTTTTAGTAGACGTTTATTCAGCTGCTTTTTTTAATAAGACGCTTTATCACATCTCATACCTTCATTAGGTATGTATGATTATGTATACATGTAAAATGTAAAAGCTTTTTTTATTACTTTTCGACAATTTAAATTAATAATAAGTAATAATAACTAAAGGCAGTAATATACATATGTACGAGTATATGCACGCAAATCTGAGTGTACGCAATTCTGATAACAATAGTTATGGTGGCTAGTATGATGCCAGAAAATACATATATTCATACCACAGTAATCAGTTGCTTTCTATTATGAAAACTATCTATTAAATCTTGTAAATTACGATATCAGTCCTCGATAGGCCTATATTTTAATAGTTAATTGTGTATCTGATTTATGTAGGTGGTTTACTTCACGGCGCTGTTTCCATATGTAGTACTGGTGATTCTATTCTTCCGCGGTGTTACCTTGCCAGGAGCATCTACAGGAATTTTGTATTATCTTACACCAGACTTTAGCCAACTTCTAAATGCCCAGGTAAAATAATCGTATGTCGTCTATCATTTTTTGTAAATTATTATTTATTTATCCGATGTATCAGATTATTAAAAAATATAATTTTTAGGTGTGGGGTGACGCTGCAGTGCAAATATTCTTTGCGCTTAGCCCTGCGTGGGGTGGGCTTATAACTCTTTCTTCTTACAACAAATTCTCCAATAACTGTTATATGTAAGTAAATAATAACATTGCATTCATGCCTACTATTACGACCATTTCATAATACAATCATTTTATTTTCAGAGATTCGTTAATTGTAGCTGTTTCAAATATAGCAACGTCATTCTTCGCCGGCCTCGTGATTTTCTCCGTTATTGGATTTTTAGCTCACGAATTACAAGTGGAAGTCGATCGCGTAGTGGATCAGGGAGCAGGACTAGCCTTTATTGTTTATCCTGAAGTTGTGACAAGATTACCGGTATCTCCTCTTTGGTCTATACTTTTCTTTTTAATGCTCCTGACATTGGGACTGGACTCACAGGTACTTGCTAAGAACTTTATTACAATTGAATATACAGTTAAATCCTAGAACTCACATGATAATTATCTAGATGTTCTAATTACATATAATGGTAAATTGTTAATTTTCCAGTTTGCGCTCATGGAGACAGTGATAACAGCTATTCTCGATAGATTTCCTAATTTTCGTCAAACTAAGGGGTGGGTTGTCCTATCTGTAGCCGTAGCTGGTTATTTTGGCGGGCTCATTTTTACTACCAATGTAAGTGATCCACAAGCGCTGCACAGCTGCAACAATATTTATGCTTATTACCCTTTTAAAATTTTTCATAATCAAAAAGCAAGACATTTTTCTTATTCTTATTACTTTTAGAGTGGGATGTACTGGCTTCAATTAATGGACAAATACGCGGCTAACTGGTCAGTTTTGATAATCGCAATAGGTGAATGTATACTGATTGCCTGGATTTACGGTGCGGAAAACTTCTGTCGCGACATACAACGAATGATCGGCAAACAATCTAAAGTCTGGGTTTTTTTCTGGAGCGCGATGTGGCGTGCCATTACTCCGGCTGCTTTAGTAGTAAGTATTTCATACTTCGCTCCTTCGATAATTGAATTTGATTTTTTTACAAACCGTTTATTGTTTCAGTTCATTCTCGTTTTTAATTGGATCGAGTATAAGCCGGCTTCGTATGGGCACTATGTCTATCCAATGTGGGCTGATGCTGTCGGTTGGACTCTTGGCGTTTTACCAGTTGTAGTAGTTGTCCTGATGGCTGTTGATCAGATTTGCAGTGGGCCTGATGAACTCACTATTATGGAGGTGCGAACTTAAGTTATATCTTTACATTTAAATGCATTAAAACTTTATTATGAATTAAGTTATATAAGGTTATACGGAGGTATTTAACTACTTAGCTAGCTAGGAGCTATTTAGAAGAAGCTTAAGCTTTCTTAATTCCTAATGGACTCAAGCTGCAGATGTCATCCAAATATTCAATTGCAGTGAAAAGATTGCTTTATCATTTTGAATACTCATAACTTTAAATCACGTATGACATTAGACACTATTAATTAAATAATTAAACAATAAAATTTAGTAAATTAATAATTTTTGGTTGGTTTTCTAATTTTAAGTACAAAAATCTAACGGAACGTTATAGGGAAAGAAATTAAGGTATTTTGGAAAAAAGGGTTATGTAAAATGTTTTACCGTGGTGGATGTTTGTGACTCCATTGTTGTTGATTCCGCTCAACGTTTAACGCTGTAACCTTTGTATGGTGTATTGATATCGTAACGTTAAAAC
>DWNH01001779.1:0-10776 GCA_018249895.1 Tiana niger | reverse complement strand
CACTTTCTTTACCTCTAAGAATATTTTTTCTAAGAACGCTGTATCAAAGGTTAAACTTATCAAGCAAACTCTTACTATACATACATATATCTAATAAGTTTGTTTTAATATCTGGTAATATAGCCAAGCAAATCGTATGTAACGAAATTTAATTGCACAATTTTTAAGTAATTATAGCATTATAGTTATTTACTCAAATTCTAACACTGACAGTTTATTGATCAGTTTCGACTTGTGCAATACGTCCTAGTTTCAGCTGACGAATCGCATCTTGTCGTGATATTGCTACGTGTGTTGACGTCCAACCTGAAAACATAAATCAGTATCTTCACTATCATCCAACTAGCACTGGTCTTCTGTCAAAGTTAATAAGTATAATAGTTTGAAAAGCTAAAAATGTTTAATTCTGTTTCACTATGGTTTATATAAAAACGTTCAAAGGTTCTGTTACATAGATACAGGTCAAGGTGTTTAAAAGGTGTTAAAAAGGGTTTGGTTCGTAAAAGCCTGCATTGAGGATTTGGATGAAGAGGAGCAGGAAGGAGTCTATAGGTTCTACGATAGAAAATGCTACAATTCTTTACGTACATAGATCTGCTGCTTTATAGATGTAAAAATGATGTGAGGTGGTCACTGTAGCCCAAACTACTATATCTAAACTTAAACGAGAAGCTCAATTACGTAGCTGAGATTAAGCATGTTATTACATCGTCATCGACGAGTACGTACTCAAATTCATAAATTACTCGCAAAGGCGAGCTTATCAATTCAAGAGATCTCTTCCAGCAAAAGATTTTCTGTGCGTCAGATAGATTTACATATTATGTAAAAAATATAAATAATTATATTTAAAAAAAAATTCGAGATGTGGCCTTGTACCTTAAGATTTAAGGCCTCATATTGCCTCATAGTGACGAAACTTTAATATAGACTCCCGTTCTTGCGAGGAAATATTTAAGAAAACAGTCTAGGAATTCTTCTTTTCCTGTTCAATACAGAGAAATCTCACAAGAACAGAGTGCCGTATTTACAAGATACCTACAAAATCAACAAAATGACACCAAACTATAAAAAAAGATTACTTTTTAATCATATGAGTAATGTTTTATTACCACGATCGATTACCACGTGTTTAAAAATGTTAATATATATTAACTATATATGCTATAAGTATATACTTATAGTAGGTACTTTGAAAAAACATAGACTGAAACTTTGGTTGATACTTGCTTATGGTACAACCTGATACTTATAGTAGATACTTACTTTGGGTGTTGTATTCAATATTCTGTATCATAGCTTCCCCGGTACCAGGAACCGATGAGGTGACAGCAGTACTCGTTGGAGAACTGGACGAAGCTGAGATAGTACTCGCAGCGGTGGAAGTCGACATTGTATCTATCGAGGGTTGCGCTGATGACGCTTCAGAAGGCTCCTCAGCTTTCAAAGTTGAATTGCATTCCACTCTGAAGGGATAGTCACATACACCAAGTCTCTGGAAAGAGACACGAAAAAAAAGAAATTTAAATATTCTGTTAGAAATTGTAGTCTTGTATTCGATCTTAAAACATCTTTATTTTAATTCCGAAGGGCTGGTTTTATTGATAGATTTTTTAATAGAATGATTATTTTTTCTAATACATATTATTAATGGTGAAATGAGTTTAGTACGACTATTGTACCTATTCTTTTTTTTAACCTAAAGCGAAAAATTTCACCAACCAGATGAGTTTTACAAAAGTGAAGCGAATTATGATCTCAGTTTTAAAACATTTGGAACTATTGATAGCTTATGCTATCAACTGTAATTAGTAGATATAGTAGAAGAAATATTTACAATACAACCAGTATTTTATGTACTAAAGTTTCCAGCGCCTAGTTTATTTCTTGTAGTTATTTCATCTACTGTCATAAGATACTACTATGCGTTATAGAAAATTATTTGAATTTCATTTGCAAATGGCAATACATTTTTGGAAAATAAGTACATTATTGTGTTCATTCTGCTATATTTCATTGGAAGGTACAATATACAAGATACAATAATTTATTTAATAGATTAGTTATTCTATTATATACATATATGTATAAATATTAAAATTTTGATAAAATAGTTTTTTAGCTCACACGATTAACATAAAATTAAATCACATTTATGAACTCATAAAGAGTAAATAAAAACATAAATGTCATAACTCACTCATTTGGGTCATTTTCACATAAAATGTATTTTGAGTCATATTAGAAAGGCGGTTGACCTCGAAACCAACTTTATTGCAAATATTTGTATAAATAACGATTCTCAGGTTCAAGTTGGGGTTCGATAAACATACAATAATACCTCTGTATCTGAGTGTTAGTATACTCAAGTGAAAATTTAAAGCCTTTAGTATATCAGTATTGACATTTTTTATTTTTCAAGACTATTTTGACCCAATTAAGGAAAATTTCTTTCAGGCGCTGTTGATTTTTGTAATTCGGCATAAAAAGTAAAATAAAGAGATGTTTCACGTTTGATATTCCATAGGAGATAGACACGATCGTTGGTAAAATAGTTTGAGAAAGTATCTCAAGCCTCATATGGCGATTTCTTCGTCGGGAAGAAGCTCAAAAGGGCTAAACCGACTCTGAAGAAGTTTTGAGGGATGATAAAAAGTATTCAACTGAATTTATACAGCATTTATAAGTTTATTTGATCTTAATATTACACCTCTAAGCATTCGCACCATAAGACAAAATAAGTCTTAGTAAACTTTTGACTGGCCTCGTGGTCTAGTGGTTAGCGAACCTAACTGCTAAACGGGAGGTCGTGGGTTCGATTCCCACCCAGAACAAATATTTGTGTGATAAGCATGAATATTTGGGTCTAGGTGTAAAAAAAATTATCTATTTAAGTATTTATTTACAAAAAAAAATTATTTATATTTGTTTATCAGTTGTCTGGTTACCATAGCACAGGTTTGGTAGCCTAGTTTGGGATCAGATGACCGCGTGTGAGTTGTCCCAAGATATTTATTTATTTATACATAAATCATTTAACTATGAACATAAAAAAACATGTTGGCCTATTAATAGATTTGTTTTATATCGACAGAGGATATCCTTTGGCGCAATTAGTTATACACCAATATCAGATAATGTTCGCAGATAAATTTTGGCACGCATGAACAAATTTCAATATTATTATTGCTTTTTGATATTCTATTTTTGAAACAATTTTGTATCTGTGTAATGCAGAAGCGGCAACAAAGTAAGTAATGAAACACGAGGCTTGCTAACATTGTCATACGAGGGACAGTCAATCTGTAATCACTGTAGTAACTCACTACTACTGTTTTACAAGAATTGAATTGAATTGAATTAAAAAAGATTAAGAATTATAAATATCTTAAATAAATATCTTGGATCAACTCACACACGGCCATCTGATTCTAAATTACGCAGAGCCTGTGCTATGGTAACCAGACAACTGATAAACATATACAATTTTTTTTTGTAAATACATATACGTGTACTTATGTAGATAACACACATTTGTCCTGGCTGGGAATCGAACCCACGACCTCCTGTTTAGCAGTCAGGTTCGCTAACCAATAGACTACGCGCCCAGTCAAGTTTTTTCAATTTAAGTAATGAACGTAGTCTGTTTTATTTAATTAAAATACTTTCACGTAAACGTAGAGTTTACTTGAAAGAGATTCGAGAGGTATCTTTTCACAGCGAAGCTTGATTATCCCGCTGATTATTAGATCGTTGCAGAGAAAGGAGGTTGAATTGCAAAAGAAAAACGATACATGAGCTGTTTCCTTTCAGGGCTCCGTTTATTTATCAAATACTAAACTTCGCACGCGTTTCCGTTTGAGCAATAACTATTAGGTTTATCAAACAGTCTTTCAAAACACCTTCTTAATTCGGCCCTGTCGCAAAATCCTCGGTTCATTTCATAGGGTAAATGGTTATCTTTAAAAAATCGATTTTAAAGGTATCTTTAAGATTAATAACCTTTATTTTCATATGACTCTATCGTTTACGCAGCGCACTACCCCACTCAATAGTTTGGATTTTTTCCGCCATTTACAACAATCATCGTCAGATTTTAGCTAAATTACACAAAACCGTAATGAATTATACGTCTAAAGCTTCACAAATCCTTCTGAACAATGGTGAAAACAGTACGAAAATTATTTTTTTTTAAATATCGCATTCATCCAAAGAGACACGCGTTAAACTGGCCACGAAAAAAGTGAAAGAACTCATGAACGTAAATTTGAGCACACTAATTCCAATTTACTTATCAAATATGACAATAAATAATAATGATACGTTATAGCTACTACTAATGACAGGTATGCAGTTATTACTGGCATAAATAAACCTAAATGTATGCCCGTTTCTTACAAAGTGATAAATTAACTAGTGTCATTTACGAGTATAAAATAGGGTTACGACATTGTTACGAAACAAGTAATGAATGTACTTATAATACAAACATGAGAAGTAATTAACATTAAGTAGACGGAATAGTGTTTTATGAAATTTGGAATCCCGTTTTGCAGGATTGTTATTTATAAAAAAACTCAATAGTAAATGTCTAGATAGTTGTAAATTTTTGTGTTCCTAAACCGTTTTAGTATAGCAAAAATTTACAGACACATACGGCACACTAATGGTGGATTGTGTATTTATAATAACGGTCGTTCTCTGTATAGGTACATAATAATATATCGTTTCTACTTTATTAACATATATTATGAAGGTTTTGGGTAGTATGGACTGTGCTAATAATTAGAAGCACTTAATGTTATATGTACAATTGAGTGGAATCTGAGATTTTTAATAATTATATGTATTAAAAACGGAACATTATTTGGGTTTTGTAAAAGGAAAATATTTTTATTAATTTATTTTATATATATGTACATTCGGAACAAAAACTTTGTTGAACAGAAATACCAGCTTTAATACAAACATTTACGGCACCATCCACAGTTGGCCTAAGGCACTAACATGCACCTGTATGCAGTGATTTAGTTACTAAAGAAAATACTAAAATTCATACGTTTAAATCACGAATCAAAGAATGTCACATTAGTTTTAGTTTTAAAAACTCAGAGGCAAAAAGCAAAAACTCCAAAGCAATAAAAAAAACTGTCAGTTCAAGATGGGACAGTAAACAATGACATCAGAGAGAGAGCAGGTAGTCGTGGCCTAAAGAAAGACGTTATCAAGCTGGCTGTGAATTGAGTCTTTGTGCCAGACTGCCCCATGACAATGGATTCCAGATAAATGGCACTCAGTGTGAGGTGCGCATCCTTTTGTAGTCGAAAAAAATTACCTACCTACGCAACGAATGATGGTACTAATCTATTTCTTGCTTTGTCGAATATGTTTATTGGAAACTTGAGAGAGCTTGCAACTTCGTCCGTATGAAATTTATAGAAAACGAAAAGTTTAAGCAGTAATTATTATTTATACATTATTATTATATTATTATGTAAGGTATAGAATCATCTAAAATCACAAAAAGTTTCATCAAAATTCGTTCAGCGGTTTCAAAACTTATTCGCGGCCAAAATGGCAGACAGACATAAAAATTCAAGAAAACTAAGACTTATCAATTCAGAAACTAAATTATTTAGGTTAAGGTGTCGTAAAACATAATTATTTACATTTAAATTATTATTGACCTTAATTTTTATAGCACAGACAGACTTTAACTTTTAGATACTTACTAGAAAGATTGGTAAGATAAAATGTTCTATTTAAAAAATTTACGTTTGTATTTAATAGTGCAACATAATATAGAAATATAGAAGAACCAAAATAGTAACATAATTTCGTGTTAAAATAATTAGCCATCAAATATGGCGAAATACATAAGAAATTAGGCACGAAATGATTAAGGTTACCAAATTTTAAAATGATTCTAGCATAAAAAATAATAAAAGCCTATCATTTAAATTTAAAGTCATTTTAAATTAATACGAAAATATTGACCAATACATGTTCGTTTAAATTGCGTTTAGACGCAATGCGTGTATTGTTACGACGTTCGTAAAAGAATATTCTTTTACGAACTTTAAAAAAGAAGGGAGAGAGAAGTAGGTACTATGTTAGGCTTTACGTATTTCTATATACGTTTTTGCTTCGATAATGTGCCACTTGTATACTATAAAAGCTACAAGAGCGTATATCCCTTATTGGAAATTGTTATAGAATAATTTAATTATTTTTGCGATTGAAATCAGTATTCTGTCTTGCTCAAAATATTTTCTATTTAGAAAGCAGTAAACGAGCACACTTCTTGACGTTGACCGGTCTCGGCAGCCCAAAGATATTAAATCAAAGCTAAGTTCTGAACGCCTGTCAGAGGCTTTACTTTGGTGCATTGCTTTTCCCGAAGACCAAGATGTTCCCATCATATTTAAATGCCGTATATCGGTATCCGCACCTGACACTCTAAGCTAAGTCTATCATCCGTCAAAACAAAAGTGAATGAATGAATGAATACATGAATAATACATTTATTGTAAACTGTTCACATACCTAGCTATAATCAAATAGCACACCAGTTGAACCTGTTACAGTTACAATGATCACATAACGGTTTCCATAACTGATACGGTTTTAAAGGTTTGAGTTTAATCACTGAGTTTATCGCAATTGACCTCTTACTACGAATTGTAGGTCAATAAAAAATAGAAAACTTTTTGTTCTCTGTTAAAATTACATGTACTCTGTAATTTGCTATATCTTATATATATTTGTTAGATATCTTTTCCTTTTAAGTCGAATGTAAAGAATAATACGTTTTAGATTTAGAAGTAATGGAATTAGAAACGTTAAACACATGCTTGTTTAGGTCGTTGATCTAAGCTTCACTTTCATCGTTATGATAGAACTGCGGATAGTCCTGTCTTTACAGGAGATGTCTCGTTTTGTAGGCTATCCTTGAAGGAATCCCGGATAATTTTAGTCCTTGGTTTTTAGAAATATTATTTTAGTCTTGGTTTACAAAATATTCGCGTCGCTACTGTCATCCAATTGACGATTTTTATTAATTTACATACTTCTTTTTTCAGTTAAGTTTATTTATGAATATTTTATATTGCGATTTTGTGACATTTTTATTCTGCATTGCATTCTGGTATAAAATCTAAACATCTTGATTTTTTCATTTGGTAATGGTAACCCTATGTTACGACCACTAAGATATAAAACAGTACTGCCGTCCACCATCGTCCATGGAACAATACCATGCCATCAACAATCGGGTCACGTATTTTTGTATAATTGTGACGTTAGATCATTAAGAATTAAGACGCATACGACTAGATGGATTTATTTCGACAACTTCACCGCACGGCAAGGTTGCCGATTCGAGAGTGGCAATGTTACTAACTCTTAATATTTTTTGTTTGAATTTAAAACAATTTATCGTAATATAATATATAGTGAATGTTTATAAACCTCGCTATATTTATCCAAGGACAGTACACACACGCATATCACGCTATTAAGCAATTCTAATTAATGTTGTTTTTATTCGTTGCATTAATGTCATAAATGCGAGCAACTGGCACGCGAGTGCGAACCATATTAAAAGCTTTACGTACAGATAATTAAGTTTTCTATTTTAATCTCTTATTTAATATTTTAGTACAGACAAGATTTTCGATTAAAAAATTGCTCAAAAAAGGCTAAAATCCATTCAAAAAACCACTGACCGACAATGCCACAGACATAATATAACACCTCGTTTACGCCGAGGATTAAAAATAACAATCTAAGTACTATATTTTAATGTCTACTACTTGCATGTTATTGTCACATAATATTTAAAGGAAATATCTAAAAGTGCAAAATTGCAGATTTACTTTTACCGATTTACTTATTAAAGGTAAATTTAATTTAGTTTTTAGAAAGTAAATGTTTATTGTCATCATGGTAAGTAATTAAACGTATTTGTATATTTAATATTTAGTACTAAACATAATTATAGACAATGATAATTAGTATGGAAATGCAGTCTTTTTAAGTTCATAGAACTCCAACTTTAGTGCCGACATGTGGGTTTTAATTATTTATAAATCTGGAGTTGACATTCGTAGGGTAACAGTTAGGCGGAAGCCATTTATGAGGAAGTAGTTACGAAACAGATTGGTACATTTACATTACCTATACCCCGCAATGACGGAGGCTTTTGAACTTCGAAGGATAACGCCTTTCATTAAAATATTTAACGTTAATAAAAACACACGAAAGAGCAGGGGTCGATTTGGACCCTCCTGTGTATAAGGAAGGTAAATGCAAATTGTTTTCTTCCTACAATTTCACAAGGAAGTGTTGGTGTAATTTACATATTTTGATCGATCAATGCGTTAAATATCAGACATCAGTCAGACTTCCGTCTCCGCAATGATCATTATACAAATATCTGTATCTTATATTAAAAACAAAATAGCCCCAACCATTTTATATACAAGTCGAAACTTCCTACTTAATCGGCCTCACGCCTAAGATCCATAACATCGCAGAGTTTTCGCATTAATTTTTATTGTTTCTTAGTAAATAAAATAATATCATCATCAACCCATCATAGGCTCACTGTTGGACACAGGTTTCCTCTCGAATGAGAAGGATTTAAGCCACAGTCCACCACGCTGGCTAAGTGCGGTTTGGTGGACTTCACATGTCTTTCGAGAATTTTTTGAAAAACTCTCAGACATGCAGGTTTCCTTACGATGTTTTCCTTCACCGAATATTTTAGTAACTAATTCATTTGTTATCTAAAACTAAAAAAATATTAGGTACGATACAAATATTCAACGCCTTTCATATTTTTTTTATGTCATTCATCATGTTTGGATTAATTTGAATGTATTTAGTGAACTTAAAGTAGCTACCGGTACTTTTCTGCTTTCACTGCCTTTGGATGAAGAATAGACAGGTCAGGGATTCCACTCTTTCCATCAGCAGTCAGTCATTTACTCGTAATAAACCGTTCACACTTATGCTTGGCCATGGTATGAGATAAAAAAAAGACTGAATTAAATCATCGCTCGTATCAATTGTCACTTAGCTGTTATTTAAGCTTCGCACAGAATTTTACGGTTGATTTTTCAAAAACGGAAATTTTTTTGCCTTACTCTATTAGAATAGAATTCTATTTAATGCGGAATATTGTATTCAGTCTGTGTACGTGCCTGCATTGAGAATCGCGCGTCTATTCTTATATTCTTATTGATCGTTTTTACAGAGACATATTTATGTAAAAAACATAATCAAAATCGCTATAATAAAGGTAGTCTTCTACCTAGCTGCGCCAAAGTAAGGACTTATACGCACTAAACGTTGCGTTCCGGTATTATCTAGGTATTGACGACCCGTGTGGTGTAGTGGTTACCATGCCGGTCCATCATTCGAAGGGTCCTGGGTTCGATTCCCGGCGTGGCAGAAGTTTAAATGATGAATTTAGATTTCTGATCTCGGTCTGGGTGTTTTTGTAATTGTCTTTGTGTGTGTCCATGATACCTACAACACAGGATACTAAAAACCTAATGTGGGGCTATGAGTGTGAAGCGTTGTTAAAAAAAAAAAGACTAAAAGTTCAGTCATCTACATACATTATGTATATGTACATATCGAAACTTGTCGAAGCCTACACTTCTTCCGAAACACAATAAATTGCTTCACCGTAGATTTGTGTATGGCGGTGGTACTTCCCTGGACGGCAGCCTACCCCCTTGTACCTTTGACAGACACAGCAAACTGATAGCATCGCGAGTTACAGTTTTTAAGAAACGCCCACTGATGTATAGTTTGCGTGGTCTTTAAATTTAACGTACATTTCTTGACGTATTATTTTCGTATAATATGTTATCTATTTTCATAATCACCCAGAAATATACATATATAAAAGTGTCAGCGCAGATCTTACAGATAACCCATAACTAAGCTTAATAACTTAGATATCAACATTGGAAATTTGATTATTACTAAAGTCGTGTTTGTTTTGTTTGCTTTATATAATATTTAAAATAGATGCTTACACGCGGTATAGTGTACGTGCAACAATTACACGGTCGCTTACGTCCACCGAGATCTGCGGCGAGATTGGGATGATGCTGCACAGCCAATGTCCCGTCTCATTCATTGCCTGATCTCATTTAGATAGCACGAACGACGAACCAAATATGTATACTGAAACATTTCTATCTCGTTACCAATTGTAGAACTATTACTGTTTGAACGGTACTCCAACAATATGTAAACTAGTTAGTTTTAATATTTGTATCTAAATCATGTCTTGCTACTAGGTTAGACTTTTGTTATTTTATTTCGAAGTTCATAACGATAGATCAGGTTTTTTAAATATGATTGCAAAAACAAAACTATATCTCGAATTGCTTACTCATGGAGTGGCTTCACCTTCCCTCTTACCACTAAAGTTATAAATAAGATATAAGGAAGCGTAGGTATTAGATGAATTGAATGGTTTTTGCGAATATTTTTATAAAAAATTGGTACATAAGTGGTTTAATTAAGACATTACGGCAGGAAGGAAAGGACAACTATAACAAAGAATAAAGAAAAAATATTGCTAACAAAAAATTAGAACTATTAGGACTTCAAATGAAAATTTATAAATAGTAGGTGATAGGCCGCTGCCCGGGAAAGTACCATCAATTTCACCGTAAAAATTTATTGTGTTTCGAAAGGAGGCTGTGGTTGCCGGAGTTCATTAAATATGAGGCGACCAATACTAAGCGATCA
>DWNH01001778.1:0-10777 GCA_018249895.1 Tiana niger | reverse complement strand
TTCCTCTGAGGTATTCACACTGGGCTACGACATGGGTTTCTTCAAAAAAGGCGTTAAAAGAATCATTGAAGGGTGGCAACGCAAGGGCAACCCCTCCGGTGTTGCAAATGTTCACAAGCGACAGTGACCACTTACCATCAGGTGGCCCATGTGCCTGTTTGCCAGTCCTTTTACATAAAAAAAACTATAGAAATAATTGTTTGTCTCTATTCACCGAATAATTTTGGAAATAATATTAAAAGTATTTAATGTTTTGAGTTTTGTTTAGTTAACGGCTTACTGCCCAATCGGTAACTAATAGTATTCCGCTGGCACTCAACCCCTAACAGACAAAAGCTAAGCTTGCATACGAAATGCATGCGCTATTACGGTCGAATAGGTTCAATTCAGTGATTTCAATAGGTGCGCAAGTCAAGGGTGTGTTTGCTCCTCGGAGATAATGACGTCCTATTCCAAGACGAATGAATAGCGTAATCTCCATAGAGGCCGTACCTGACGTTGGCGTCAAGTTAATCATTTTCGGAATTTTTTTTTCTAAGTCGTGAGCTTTTATTATTTAAGAGAAAGCCAAGTTCCAAAATTATATTTATCACAAATTGATATAAAAAAAAGTTTAATCAAGCATTAACTATTTTTTCGTTGGATACAAAATACTAATAGGCTAAAGTATCACTATGTTTTGTGGTGATGTCCCATCTGCTGCGGTCGTCGCTGATAAGTGCCACAAAGCCGACTCGTTCGTCAGGCGTCCAACGCTGACTTTATTCAATTAGCCTACAATAACGCCTGGTATTCGCGTACGCGCCAAATGCATAACACTTTGTGGCATTCGAACATTAGGGTCTCTACCTATTTTGTTATCCTATTATTAAAAAGCGACTAACTTCACATATCTGCAATAAGTAATACAATAAACAATATTTAAGTTGTTACCCAAGATTTATGGTTACAAGTTTTACATTATATCATTCATTTTCAGGCTTCAACGATATTTTTCATAGTAGTAAAATAATACGATGTTTCCGAGTATCTTATGAAGTTGAAGAAAGAGAAAGAAAGAAAACAGAAGAAATGTGTAAATAGAAATTTTACTTAAAATATACATACTCTTGTAGAGACAGAGAAGACCTTCAACGGGGTAGATTAAATGCAACTGGGACGGCAATATCCACTTCTACCCTAAAGTTTTATTTGTGACAAGCTTTGTCAACCGCGGAAACCCCTTCGCCCACCCTTTTTTAACAAGAAGAAATGTATGCTTAAATATAAAAGGAACCATTTTTTCTCACAAAATACTTCTAATGAGATATTTTAGATTTACAATAGCCAATAGTACAACAGTTCTAAGAAATGTTAATCCTTTTATTACGATTTTTGCATAAATTGAGTTTCGCTACCATTATGGTATGTATAATGTTTAAGCGGCTCAAAACACGCGACTACACTACAACACTTTGACAAATCACCTACATGTTGAATACTGTAAGTAGGGTTGACTAATTACTGACCAATAGTATCTCAGATCCACACGATACTCGGATACTGATGGGACCCAATCATTCTTGCACAACGGAATTGGTGAAAGGTGTTAATGCAGTAGTCATGTAGGAAGTGAGTTCGATTACAGATTTCAATTTGCCTGTCTAGCGAGATCGATTATTTGCTTTTTTGCCGCGGAAAAATGAATCTGACTTCCAAATGCACTTATATGTGACGTTGACATCGTGACGTAAATTTGTCGGTGTCGTATTGGACGTTGTGAAGCATTCGAAATGCACCAATTCATATCAATTTACCACGTCAAATCCTTTAATAAAGAGTGATAAGCAATTGCGTTTAATCTCAATCAAGTCAGCCAATTTTACTGGACAACAATTTTAACCAACGAAATTAATATGAAATAACCGCAGCTGAGTACGTTAATGTAGTCAGATAAGTATTACTTACGCTAGGCGTGCATTCTCTTTTTCATGACATCAGGTATGGTAATTTGTACTATTATGTCCCGGATCATGATGGCCGCGATTTACATAATAATCTCAATGAATGGAATGCAGTTCACTGATAGCAACGACAAAAATATTGACTTTATCTACTTCAATACGGTGTTGTGATAAAGTAGTGACGGCGATTTAACATTGTTCATGGCCAAGAACCTTACAGTTAAGGCTTCGACCGCAGCCACCGGTGGCTAATGACAAGCAGTTTACATAATCTTATTTTTCGTATGAATCCACCGTTCACGTGTAGCAAGTGGTACGCTTCACGTAAGTCTTACATAGCAAAAAGAGTGTTAAGAATAATGGCGACTGTCGACCTTCCTTTGCGCGATACCAAAGGAGGAAGCCCGCAGCAAAATCTATTCTCATTTATAGATAACTTATATTAGAGCTAAAAAGCGATAATATTGCTGCTAACGTATTGATGTGTTGATCCAAGCTGGTTTTTCAGATGATCATATTAAAAACATACGGTCAAGGGGTTTTTTAATCGATTTAAAACCATTACATTTTCTAGCAAATCTAACCAATCATCACTTTCCATAACCTGTTTTAATCTTATGTTTTCAACTATGGCACGTTAAAATAGTTGTTTTTTTAATTCCATCTTTTTAAATACGGATGTCTATGGGTTGAAAAGACCGCCTATAACCAGGTGGCCTACATTCTCCATTAATAGGTTAGATACGATTTATTAGTAAAATTACCTACGGTTGGCGATAAGAAAAACTTGAATAATAAAAGTTAGCGCCTGAACTTTCGTTATTGCTTATACTTTATATTGTAAATAAAGTAATCTAGAAATCCAATTTGTAGTTGCCCTGTGATCAAAGTCTTCCCATTAAAGTAGTTGATACAAATGCAAATCAGCGGAAAGTTTGAGCTGAATTGTAGAAGTTGAA
Source organism: Tiana niger (assembly GCA_018249895.1). Classification (NCBI taxonomy): domain Eukaryota; kingdom Metazoa; phylum Arthropoda; class Insecta; order Lepidoptera; family Hesperiidae; genus Tiana; species Tiana niger. The sequence goes on along the minus strand of DWNH01001778.1, from coordinate 7,875 downwards.
CGTAGAAGTCGTGGTGTGACAACAGTTGGGGTCGGTATAGTGTAGGCTATGGTCTTTGCACCTTTGACCCGACAGAAAGCGACATTTGCATTTTATTGCCAAAGTTTCTGACTCTGACTTGTTACTTTTTAAACGTATTTTGCTATTATTCTTACGTACTGGAACTGTATAGACAACTATTCGTCGTAAATCTCTATTAAAACTATAAGTATGTTGTTTGCTATAAATTAGTAAGTATTGAGTAAATATTTAATTATTAGTTTTTTACACGTATTATGTGTGTTAATGTATGTATGTGAGTGTTTGAATAATTTAAATATTTATTTATTTCACGTAGTACATATGTGTATTATAACATTTGGTCTTTTACATTACTGTTTTGGCTGTTTAATTTAGCTACTGTGAGAAACAAGCTCAAACAATACCACAACCACTACTATCGCAGTTTTGGTTTTCAATTCGCATACCGCAGCCGTATAGAGGCGGTCATATTTCAAAAGTATAAAAATATCGGCATTTGAATTTTAAATTTCACAAAACAAGGTTCAGTCTACTTGTAACGCGGCCCTTACTTCTTCGCGTTTAAAACTTTGACATTGGCATACATATTATTTTACGACAATTCCACTAAAATAACGTAAAAAATTATAAATATCTTGGGACAACTCACACACGGTCATCCGATCCCAAATTACTCAGATCCTGTACTATGGTAACCAGACAACTGATAAACATACATAAATATTTTTTTTTTGTAAATACATACTTTTATAGACAACAATACACCCAGACACAGAACAAATATTCGTGCTCATCCAACAAAAATTTGTTCCGGGTCGAGATCGAACCCACGACCTCCCGTTTAGCAGTCAGGTTCTCTAACCACAAGGCCAGTCAACGGTACGTGTCTATACGGGCATAGCAAATAAGGGCCTGAACGAAAAGATTAGTGCGTAACGAGTCGAGTGACAATGACACCGCTGAGAGATTCGTTACAAAATTTAGAGAGTCACACACGATGACAATGGGACTCGCGTCATTGACTGTCTCCCAGACGTACTTATGGACGGTGTGTTGTAATACTCTCGGTTATACTCTGTACTCGGCATTCCTGTATTCCTCACCTCGTTAAGTCTCTTTGTTTATAAAAACACTACATGAAAACTTGTTTTGCACTGCCTTAAATCTCCTTAGTGAAACAAATACATCGAATTTTATTTATATTATACGAATGTATATCTTAACTAACATTATATAATAAACATTGCATTACATTACATAAAAAAGTATATTTTGTTATAATCACAAAAAGGGAATGTGAAATTTACAACTGGATCAATTAATTTATACCTTAATTTATGACTTTTTGTTACGTTTATTATTGATATAAGCTGTGATTCTAAAAGGAATATAAAAGTACCATGTACATGATAATTAAAGTGTTATGTGTAAGTTAAGTCAAGTAGCGGTGATACTGAATTAGAAATCAGAATCGGCTAAGCGAAATCAAACATGACGTTCATAGAGGTACGCCACAACGTTTGGTATTCGCAAACTTCAGTGCCTGCCGTGCCAGGCTACCCCTTTGCCCGATTTATGACGTCGTCGCAGATTTGAATAAGTTTGCCATAAAAATAGGCGTTCTGCGGCCAGAAACTTTGCCAATAAAATGCAAATGACGGCTTTTGTGGTGCCTTGAGATTACAAAACCGTTATGTAGAATCTAAATTCGACTGTCCTTACCTAGACAATAATGAGACTTCAGCTGTTGCCTGAATATAACCTTAGCGTACAACTATTATTATTGGATCTTATTTATTCCGATGCCAACAGAATGTCTTCGATCTTATGACCATCGTACAAATATTTATAGACCCCATACATTTTATATCGTTTCGTTTCCTCATTTCCGGCCACACCTTTTGTTCAACTGGAAATTTAACCAAGATAGGTAATACTTCAATGTTTTCTAAAAAGCTAAAACTAATTTTTTAACAATATTAAATGTTAAAACTACTTTAAATATAATGATAAATAATTACCAGCACTGCTATTACTACAAAATGTTTGGCACGGTTTATTTTATAGTAAAACATTACAATCAATAGGAAACAAAGCAATATTTTTTCAAAAACCTCCTAAAAGTTCTTCGCTAGAGATAACTCGCTATTGAAAAAAGATATATCGTCCACCTGAAGCTTCCTTTCCGACATTGCATACACTATTGATAAAAGTTTACCCTCCATCAATGGGACTTGTCAACGTGGGTCCTCATAAATATTGCGAGAAAGGGGCGTCCTAAATAAATTTTACTCTTCCTTTATAATAGTATATTACTATTTTATACACTTACTACTGAATATATATACCGATGGTTCAAAAAAAATTAATTAAACATATTACTTACATTAACATAGTACTAACTAACACACATATATAGCGTCTTCAAATTCGATAAGAATTCTGTATATATTACAGAATTTATTTCTATGCTAATAATATCAAAAGATTCTTGTGAATAAATATACATGTCTGTTATATTTTAATAAAACATTGTATACAGAATTTTTTTTTCGTAAGGCATAAAATAAAATGACCTGTACAAATATACAATGATTTAACACTGATATTTTGCTCCATTCCAATGTATGTCCAATGTTCCAATGTATTGTTGTATATATACATAATATGTATGTATATATACAACAATACAAAGTGCACGAGCTATAGTTAATGAATTGCCAAATGTTTATTAAAAATATCAAACCATTACATTTGTTGTGCCTATATTTCTTTTTAATTAACGAATACTAGGTACATTTGTTCTCAATACACATAACATCAATACAATACCATCATTGCCCCACTCCTGGGCACGAGTCTCCTCTCAAATGTGTCAATACACATATAATCCAATTAAATTAATTTATACATTTTCTCCTTAAAGTAATTTAAAAAACAATGTAAATAGAAATAATTTTGACACAAATTAAGTCAGAGTCCACCCTTCGATATGATAAACGACACGCACTTTTGCAATAATGCGCATAATGACCATCGCGGTGCATAATACTGTTCTATACAAATATTTTACCAAAATTCTATATAACTGATAGGTTTAAATGGCTTGCGGGCCACTCGCCAATGGCGTAAGCTGGAATTTGCGGTGATGCCATCAAATTAACGCGGACACTCGAGAATACCGACCTATTGATACCCGTTAAATATTGTTCAAGGATTTACCGTGCTCATAGTTGAATAACGTCCATTGAATACCTAATTAAAATATCATCCATTGAATACTGAATCATTAAAACATGAAATAAAATGAAATACGTTTAGTAAATTATACATATAGGAATTAAAACAGTTTACCCTATGCAGCCCTATGTATGTACGATAACATAATAGATTAATTTTTGTTTACAATACATAGGTTTTTAATTTAATAATTTGTTGCGGATAGTGTAAAAACACATTTTAGTAGCTACTGCTTAAAGCTTAAAACTTCGAAAAATTACAGGTGCGTGTGGAAATTGAACGCGGTTCTGCTGGAACGGCACGCCGAAATTCAACTACTAGGCTCGCATTGCTTTTACTTCGTTCGAAATAACCTTATTCACCGAAGTGTTTCCGTTTTGTCTCAGTATTCTGGTCCGTTTAATTGAGTACCGGACAGTTCACAAAGTCAATTGTTTGTTTGATTTTCCCCTCGTTCAGTAAAGGTTTCGGTTTTATTAGCAAGTTCAAAGTTTGCAATTTCACTGTAATGTGCATATTCAGACTGATCCATATTCATATTCTCTACTTTCAGTCTCGGGTCCTAAGCTCTCTTTTTACTTTTAATGCCTTTGTGTCCTCCAGTCATTTGTAAGTAATCTTTTGTAATGACAGAGCTGACCTTTATATCATATGAGTCGTGTTATAATCATTTTATTTTTATAGTAACACAACATAAGTAGAGAACACTTATGTAAAGTAAGTTTCTACCGAAATACCATTTAATTGCAAAATCTCGCTTTTGTTCCAAATAGCCTCCAATCCCAACACCACTTTGTTACACTTGAATACACTGAAACAAAGTTTGAGGCAGCATTTTAAGTGACACAGCAATGTATCGCGAACGAGCCTAAAGTGTCAAACTTTTGTTAACCGCCAACTCGCGCCGGCAAACTAAGCTCGGCGAGAGGTTATAACTGTCAAAGTTATTGTTATTTGCTTGGGCTACCATTAGACCATCCTCGGTCCGATACGTTCCAACCAATTATTCAACAACATATAGAGTATATTGTTGAATAATTGGTTGAAACCGAAGCGAAATTATTTAAAGCAAAATTATATAGACCATTCTATTTAGTACGCTGTCTGATATGTCCTGATACTTCCTTTATATTGTATTACTTAATATTCCAATTAAAATTGTTATGTTTTTTTTACATCCACTCAAGAAAAACTGGAAAACTCAATGAAAACTGGAAGTTTATTATTTGTCTGATTGAATATTTAAAATTTACCGTGGTAATTGGCGACGGAATGAATGTTATTCTGGTAAATATCTCTTTGATTTTCCTGTTTAAAAGAGCGTTCGTCTTCGCCCTTTTTTAACGAGTGATTTCCCAATGCGTCCAACATTTCTTCCTCTACACCATCTATCTGTAACTCTTAAGAGGCGAAAAATAAAACGAAGAGGGGTCTGAAAACATTATCGAAGTGGATCGGAACTAGGGAGGCTTTCAGTTCTGCTCCCAGGAGACTTCGTGAATATATTCCTTTCTAGTTGCAACGTTAGTGCTCGCTTGTCTTTGATCTACATGCATATCAATTTGATCTATATGCATGTGATGCATTTATTATAAAAAATGTAGTGGATTCCTTGAAAAGATATTTAAGAACATAAAGCATCGTTTGAAATGTTTATCATAGTTCTTATTAATAAAGTTTTAAAAAATATAACAGTTTATCATCATAGAATTTATCTGGAACTTTCATCCTAAGTAAGCGGTGTAAAGAATTTACGGAAAAAAAAGTAATTTTTCTTGCCTTATACTTTCATATTCACAAACAAAACGAACCATCAACCGTAAAAATACTCGAACAATATAAAAAATAAATCCTTCTAGAGAACTGATTTCGCGAATGAGTCGGCTCAAGTCGTTCAAACTTCCAACTTGAAGCCGTTTTTGATTTGGTAAAGTTTGATTCGTCTCCTTTTATAAAGCAATGTGAAATCTTAACACATAAAGACAAGGGTCCCGGATTATTCATCAATGATCAATCGAAGTAACGGAGAATATATGAATGAGATACAAAAAACTTTTATCAAAAATCGATAGTGGACTATGATGGTTGAGTGATTGAAACTACTAAGCAGCTAAAGGAATATAGATCACGGAATCCACTTCATAAGGAGGTTCATGTCCAGCTTAATTAATGTTACACACGCCTAGAAACTAGAATAACGCCAAAAATATAATGCAGAATCCGCGATTACGATATTCTTATTTTTCAGCGACCCTGCCAATCACTAGGAAATTGAGATATCCGCCCCACTTGAGGAATATTCCCTCAAAACTTTACCCACAACACAAAAATGCTTTCAAACAATGTTTCGTGATAAAATTATTTATACAGCTTACATTTTCACTCCCAAAAAGTCTTTTCATCAATAATACATATTGCGATCCAAAAATGTGCATTGATACTTACCTTACTTAACTAACGAATAATACCCGACTATACTAAACACTTGACGTAACTTATAAAAAAATCCGATAACAATTTATGAAAATCTGTTTAAGCAACACGGCTTTTTATATAAATAAATAATTTAATTAAAAACTGCCATTTCCAATAATTAATAAATAATACTTCATCAATTATATCGAGCGGTTTAAAATTTCTTCAGGAAGCAGAGAACCCAATAAGCGCACATAAATCTAGAACACATCATCCTAACATAATATAAAAGGTCAAAACGCGTATTCCCTTCCCTATGCGGTGTAAAACACAGATGTAACAGCGGGAAACAGTTACAATAAAGTCCATCGAAAGGGAGACCCTTTTTAAGAGACAATCTCCATGTTACGCATTGTAACATAATAACATTTTCCTGGCTGTTGCATATGACATGATGTAATTTGCGTCAAACCGCAATTTCTTTTTCTAACAATTAATGATACTGCAGCATATCGACGCAGCGTAATATAGGAAAACTGGGAATCCTAATGTTCGGGCTATACAAACTTAGTCATCGCAGTTTTGGCAACACTTCGTCTAAAATTTAGGACTAAGTTACTGCCTGAAGTTGCAAGTGGATGTCCATGGGTTGCAGTGACTACTCAACATCAGGTGGCCTGCATGCACGCTTGCTACTTTTATTAAGTATACATAAAGCCATTTAAAAATGAAATAAAACAAAAAAAATAGAGATTAATAAATAAAAACGAAGTAATATCAGTCTAAACATATATGATTTACCGCGTTACCGTAGAGAGATATTTATGGATGGTATTTTGTTTCAGACAAAATGAAACGTCTAACAACGGTAGTGATATGGCTTATAGCCATGTTGCTAGTGGCGGTGTTGGTGGCCGACCCAATTCCTGGCGTCGGCACCTCCGTCGTGGCACAGGCGCCGGCCCGTAGCACCGGCCGGCATCTACGACCTACCGCACCCTCTCCACGTAACAAAGAACGTCGCCAGAGAAACCGGCGTCGCACTACCACCACTACAACAACAACAGCCGAACCGAAAGACGAAGACGGCAACCCAGTCGTAACCACCACAGTAGATCCCCGAAGCTTCGATCACAGTAAGTACAGTTTAATTAAGCTTTTTTCATATTTTGAAGTAGCGGCTTGACACTATAGCCTTGGTGTTTAGTGGCTCCGGCGCCAACGCAAGTCCCCACTACGATGGTCGCTCCGACTAAGCCGTTGCCGCCAAATAAGAAGCGGGGACCACGCAGGCGGCGCCGGACCACCACCACCACCACCACCACGACTACGACTGCTGAGCCGGACTATGATTACGACTATGATACTCCTGTCAAGACTACAACTGTTGATCCTCGGAGCTACGACCACAGTAAGCATTTTAGCCCCTCCTCCATCCCTTCGTGCATCCGCCCATCTGGTTGTTGTATGCTTTATTTATTTTGGTAAGTTACCGTAAAAGGTTGAGTATTATTTATGCATTGTTTCTATGTGCTTCCAATCTTTCTTTTCTTTAGGAAGTTTGCACCGAGTACGAGAGAGTTCCCAGACTCTATAACTGCAGAAATGAGTAATTAAAACATGAATTAAAACAAAAAGAGAAATAGGGAAAACCAGGTCTGTAGCATAAATCACAGTATAATTAAGCGCTCGTTAACTCCTACATGCCTGTCTCATTAACTGATTAGCCACGGCCACGGGTGTCCTTGCGCAAAGAAAAAATCTAATTATTTCTTCGGCGCGGCGATAATGGCCGCCTAAGCCGAGATCGTTAAAGAAATAACATATTATTTATATACGAATGCGAAATACGTGTACAAGAAACACATTAATCTATGTTATACACAGTAGTTACGGTCTCCGCATTTTGCTGTAAAGTAGGTAGGTATGTTTCTGCGTTGATTATATGTTACGACTTTCAGGAATTTTATGAGGTAGGTTAGGTACATTTGCGTTAGCGTAGGTACATACCAAAATGCTTAAACCGTTTTAATATTAGTCTTTTATGATTAATATTTAAAGTAATATATTTTAATAAAATAATGGTATCCTTGAACCACCTGGATCCAAATAACTACGGTTATTGTATATATTATATTATATCTGCATTATAGTGTTTATTGTGTTGGTCCACAATTCGAAGGGTGCTGGGTTCGATTC
>DWNH01001777.1:0-10780 GCA_018249895.1 Tiana niger | reverse complement strand
GTGATTGAAAGATCTGGGTTACAGGGTGACGAGATCATTTACCAAATCATATAATAATAATTATATAATAGGTATATAATTTAGGATTACGAAGGGAAAATTCTAGAAAATATGAATTTTTGAAGAAGTAAGAATTTTTGAATAAATAACTTAATTTTGAAAGTGATAGCAATGCTACCGTGAAGCAATTTTTTTACGTTTCGGAAAATGTGGTTGCTAGAGTTAACTAAATACGAGGAATACTATCTTAGTCCTTAGAAGTAGCAACGGATCTAAGGTAATGCAGTAATGAGGTACTGCCTGAGGTAGCATATGTCGCGGTGACCACTTTACACCAGGTAGCATGCTCGTTCGCTCCATTATTCAATAAAAAAAATTATGTATTACATGATCAATGTAAAATGTCAATGCCACAAACATTAGAGCCTGAGCGGTGGAATACTGGAGAATCCGTGGGCGTCTGATAAACGAGATAACGCGCAGTGTTAGATATAACGAGCCGTCCGTTAATTAACCTCAAGGCAGCGATAAAAGAAACAAAGTTCAGAGTTCACTAAATACGAAGCGACTTTCTTAGTCCTCAGAAGTAGCAACGCATCTATTTGCGATATCATGTAAGACTAAATTACTGCCTTAAGTTGAAGCTAGATGTACATGAGTTGTAGTGACCAATTAATACCAGGTGGCCTGCATGCTCGTTTGCAACTTTTCTTCAATAAAAATATAATAAAATCAATAAATGTATGAATTATAAATGTAAAATCTCAATGCGAGAAAGATTACGGCAGCGGAATCCTGTAGAATCCGTAGGCGTCTGACAAAGGAGATAAGGCGCAGTGTTAGATGTAACGAGCCGTCCGTTAATTAACCACCAAAGCAGCGATAAAAGAAACAAAATAACGCCCATCACTGAAACCGGTTACTCAGAGCGAATATTTAAGATTTCTCCCGAGCAATAGATTACAGTAATTCCCGTGCTCTCTTTACCTCGCCGCGTGTTCAGCTCAGATAAAAGGATTAACACACTTTCTACCGCTCATTAGACGAACGCAGGCCGGAGAAAATATCGAGATGTTTTGATAACATTTTAACCTTAGCTAATGTGAGTTTTTTTGTAATAAAATGTGAAGGATTATAAACACATTTAAGTTTATTTTGAAATGATTTTCCAATATGAAATATCAAATATTAAAATATCAAACTATCATTGTTTGATATTTCCCTATAGATAGTATTTTGTAATATATTTATAATATAGAATACTTGCAGTTTACAAAAAAAGTTACACGCTCGAAATAAAGTTGTTTTGTAAATTTGCTTAAAATTCAGAAAGTTAACATTATAACATTATCATACAGAATATCTCGTTTCGGCGTTGTATTCCAAACTGGAGTTGGCACTTAACTAGACGGTCACAGTTTGTATTTAAATAAACGTATCCTATTCAACCGTTGATATTATTCTGTTTTAATTTACATTGAATTTTACCATAAATTTTAGATTATAGCTATTTTATGTTTCGTTTCTCCTATCCTTATAAATATCACGGACGGAATACGAGTAGATCCTAATTATTACGCGACATGAGTTATTTGTATAATTTTAATTTACTCGCGTAGGACAAATTAATATTCACTAACACTCAAAAAGTTAATTTAGTTTTTAATGTAGTTTAGTAGGATGGATCTTAATAAGTAATTAATTGCAAATTGTTTGTTAACTTTGAATTTTAGATATAAAAAATTATTAACTTTTTTGTTTGTCATATTATATGTATATTATTTTATTCTTTAAATAAATTTAAAATACTAACGTTTTTGTAAGATTACGATATTAAGATTTAATAAGATTTTTTTCAGATTTATATACGCAGATGGCAATACAATAGAGTTGATATATTGTATAAAATATTATATACCTAATATATATAATCTATTATGTACTTAATATACTAAATTATTCTTGAAAAATATTTACTTTTATTTTAATTTCCTTTTGACTTTGATTTTGAATTTGATTTTCATTTTGACTTTTTTGCCGGGATAAAATATCATAGCGCATAAGAACAGGCAAAATTACTATTCCGTCTAGAATTTAGAATCTTAGAAGTCTTCACACAATCCTTATCTATAGAAAATATTAATGACATTCATCAATTTCCATATTTTTGACAAAACTGTCAAATTAGTCAATTCCAGAGAGAAATTAATATTTGCTCGTTAGGACATCGAACATAATTTACCTAATGAAAAAGACACCAATATCGTTTGGGAAGTGAGATAGTTTCCCCCCGGATCCGGCACGCGGCGCCACAATGACAAACCGGCATCTCGCCTGCCAACGGGGCGAGCTCCGAGATTGGAAAATGCCTTCGCAACTTTTGTACTTATCCAAAAAAGTTAACGACAATCTTTATTGGTATTTCTCGAAGTAGACTTAAGAATTATTTTTATAGATATGCTGTAGGTTCCGACTGTGCTTCATCGACTATTTAGGCTCGTATACATATACTGTAGAAAAATAAAGTATCTGTATCACTAATAAATTTCGTTTCAAAGCAGCAGTGTGGTAGCGTTTTATATATTTATAGTATTTTTTAATAATGTCTCATCTTGCCAAATGATAAATGGCATTTCTGTCGGTGATACTAAAATTAAAGACAATTATTAGAATGGCATTTGCTTTTTATATGACATCGATACGAATTCAGCTGCACGGATTTTTATGACATTTTCAAGGATTGTTGAGGGTACTCTACGGTACGTAAATAAGGGTGCATGGGCTTTACAATTCTTAATACGTAATTTAAGGTAAAGAAAAAGATGGCGAATTCTGCGACCTACATCCATCTCCTATTAACGGCGTTATGATGTAACTGAATTGAATTTATGTTCAAGAAAACCATATAAAAATCCATAAAAGCCTTTTTAAATATTCGAATGAAAATATATTAAACATGATTTTTTTTCTATCCTCGTCCTCGCAGTGATGCAGTTTCAAAATACGATCTAATTACTCGTACTCGGACTTTGAAGTCAGTGCGAGTATTTTATACTAAAATTACACTTTAATATTAAAAATTACAGTTAATATGACTGACATTTCAACCATAATTATGTTAGTTCCATGACTCTCACTACGTGCATCTCAGTAGTAATCAGGGCCAAAATGGCAATAATCAAATAGGTACTAATTAAATAATTACGATATCCACCTGTCCAGTGTAATTAGTTCTATAGATGTCAGCGATGACGGTTGTGGTTTGAGATACTGACAGTAATCAGTCGCGAATGATGGATTGGATGCCTGAGAATTTTCTATCGTCGATTTGAGAACTAGAAATAATGAAAAAGCAGTATCTTAAGCCCTTTTATTTTATAGCTCTATTATAGACAATCTATTTTCACATTTCATCGTCACCACCACTTTTTAATTTTAAATCAACGCTGTTTTAATGTATATTCTCAAAATGTATCTGGAGAAAAAGCACTATCTTAAGCTCTATTATTTTACGAAAAACATAATCAAGAGACTAGAAGCTAGCTTGAAAAGGCTCTTCGTTGTCTCCGCTACTTTGTCGGGATTAATCTCTTCATACGACACTGGAGCATCCCGACGTCAAATTGAGGATTTTGTTCTACTTTCGCGTAAAGCAGAACAAAAGCCTGTTTGAGAATTAAATTCCAAATAAGTACTTATGTTAAGCGCTAAAACTGATTATACTAGACCATGCTTAATATTAATCCGTAAGAAAATCAAAAGAAACACTGAAGAAGGTTTACTTGTCAAGGATAAAATTTCGTTTATTTATACATAGAGATTATAGTTATTGCACTGAATAAAAAAAGTAATTGTATTATAAAAAATCTATCTTCTTAATAGCTCATTGTAACGAAATAGAAGAGGTGCTCCCTTATAAGTACTACGTTCTCTCATAAAACTGTAATATGTAGTAAATAAATAGGTTCATATAACAAATTACACTCGAAATGTATAAACGTGCTGCATATCTATTCAAACAACGATATGTGTTTGTTTTATTTCTTTCTAGTCAAAATCGAGTTAAAGTACCAGTTCAAAATAAGTAAGACATATCTCATAAAATATATATTTGTTCGGATGTTGTAAAAATGATGATAGTTGGAAATAGGAAGGCTCGCGTAAACAGCTCGGTAAATCACGAAGAGTACGCCGCAGCTCGACTTGGACAATATTTGTGCCAATAAAATCCTCTCTAACAAAGCTGTTGTTGTCAACGGAAAGCCGGCTGACCTGTTTTTTGTCTGGTAAGGATTGTGTCAACGTGTAAACGGAATTAAAAGATATGTACGTGAAAGGTATTTGTTGTACTGATTTTTAACGTTTTATATAGCTAGATATTATTTAACAAGTAAAAAGGATGTATCATTAAGACACAGATAAATAAATCAACTAACAGATAGATTTCAAAATTTTAAAATTTGAAAGTCTTATATCAGATAATAAGATTTATAATTATTATTCGCAGATACAACTTTTATAACTGACAGACATGGTGTCATTCGACAGTTGAAACCAAACTTAATTTTATTGAAAATCGAAACAATACGAAACGCTAAGTCTAAAAATTCTAGTTCTTGCTTGCAATTCGAGATAAAGAAACGAAAAGTACTGTTCTTTGAGTAGATATGAAGTAGACATTATGGATTCATAAGTTTTCTGTTTTGGGGCGTCTTTGTTTTCCGACATTAGCGAAGTTTATATCTTTAGAGATGACGAAGCGGGGCCACACGCCCGCAGCCTCCGGGCGACACGCGCACTGTTGCACTGCAACGATAAATTTGCTTATGTTATACATATTCTAAACTTACCCCCTCTCATATAATTTAGCTGGACTGTTACGACAACAGAGCTAATCTATTTATACGGCCCTTGTTTCTCTGGGTTTTGTTGCTCTTGTACACGACTTATTCACTTTGTTCTGTTGTATTTCTTTGCCTCAAACAACAATGTAAAGAAAGTTTAGTGAGTAGAAATGGAGTACTTATACGCTTTCATCCAACAACAAATAAAACATATTTTTACAATTTCTGATTTTCAACAGTCTGCATCAACTCACGCAATTAACGGATCAACGTCTATTGTTTGTTTTGGCTAGCAATAAAAATAAGCTTGTTTGCCGCTCACTTCCCGCGCCTCCTTGGCTTCTCAATAACTTGAAAACTATCACCGGCAGCTCTCGCGGGTGGATAACTAATAAAGTAAGTTGGAGAGGAAAAGTAAACTAATATCGGGTGGTTGGAACGAGGTCCGCCGGTGGACGCTGCTAGCGCCACGCGCCCAGACCTCATACTAGCCGGCTCGCTACAGATTTATTACTTTAATATGAGCACTCCATCCGCTGCCTATGAATGTCACACCGTTACTTTATTTTAGCGTTATGAAAAATATTTTCCTTTAACACTCTGCACGCCGGTCAACAATTTAAAAACGGGTTGTTACTGATGAATAAAATTTAAGGCTTTAAAAAAGGCATATTATTATTTGTAGAAAAACTGTTAAAATGAATTGAGATCCGTCCTTTTTTTATAGTCGGTTAAGAAGTATACATTTTGTCAATCACATTTTGAAAGAAAAGATGAGAACAAAGTTAAATTGATTGATAACCATGATTTGTACCGAAGTGTCTGAAAAGTGTGAAATATTAAAAACAAAATAATCATTAGCTCCTTCTGCCAGCTTTCTCACTTCAAAAGTCGTTTGGCAAAGTTTCTTAAATTCCGCGAAAAAAGTTTTGGTACAAATTAAGAGCAAATTTAACTCCGTCCGTTTAGCCATTAGTAATTTCAGAGTTCTAATGAATTTTCTTCGTTGACATTGAAAAATGAATTTCGACCCTTACTTGTGCCGTTGGGACATCTGTAGCACGCCGCACTATACCTACATCGATCCGCGGTTACCGGGACGATTCCACCCTTGCCACTCCATTTACATATTTCCCCTATAGCCCGAACAATGTTTCATGCTACCAGACAAAAATTTACGCTTTCCACCTTGTTTGAAACGCAAACGCAGAAATTACAGGTGTTTCTGCGGAATTCAAACTTACTACTTATTATTTTAATAATAATGTTAATTTTTTTACCGGTAAAAACGAAGATAAACAATTTACTATAAACTTCACATGTAATGGAACATAGTGTATTGTTTTCTTTAACGCTTGCATTCGAGAAATTAGAAATGCTTTCGAAGTAGCGTTTTAAAGCATATCGAGAGACGGCCTCCCGATCCCCGCTCCCCTCATTACCCCTAACGGTGGCCCATTAGGCTCACGGGCCGAAGTGCCCCGGACCGTAGTTAATCCACGTCCTCATTCTCTGTTATTTCGAAGGTCTGATCTAATCTAAACAGGGCTTAGGATCCTACAATGCCAGTATTTTGCGCGACTCGTCCCTTTTATGTATTTGACTATCCTCATACCCGGTCCCGTCGGTCGGCTGACGTTTGCCTCTGCTATAAAAGGAAATAACACTTCCGAAACTTGTGTAGTGATTTCGTGTTAATGCTTCTATACGAAAATTAATTTTGACGCCGGCTCCGATGGTGGTGGTGTCGTAATTACAAACACAACAAATAACTAAAGCTAGTTAGTTTAACACGCACCTACCGGCTACTGCTATGTATAGTTACGGAAAAGTTTTTAGTGGACGATATAATGCTGACGCGAATAGCGGCTAAGCGTAGCGGTCGAAGTAGAGTGGTCAATTTGGAAGCTATTATGCGATAGCCTATAGAGGCCTACTTCCGGCGACTGCACTAAGCTGCTGTGTTCCAATCCACCTCGTTCAATTTCGGGCTTTCAGTGTTTCGATTCAACCTTTGGCATAAAGTGTAAATATAAAATCTATAGTAAATACAAAATGCAATAACTATTAATAGAATTTCTCTACTACGTACATACATAATCAGATACATATATATTTCTGTAATTAAAAGTCCCTACAGAAACGGATTGATTCAAATCAATTTTACTGAACCAGCTTTAATAAATTGCTTTAGAGGTGAAAATGTTTTAACAGTAGGTACCTCGATATAAGCCGCTTTCGGTTCTTCATTTTTTACGAACCTCGGAGAAAATTTACGAATTTAGATTGAGTATTTATGGATTCCATATCCGATATTCATTTATAGCTGGGTCGGATCCGTGCTCGGCCTTGCGAGGGAGCGAAAAGTTGAAAATGGCTCATAGACGGGATCTACCTACATACACGGAATGTTCGCTTACGACTCCAACTTTACGAACCCTTATTGAAGTTGAAATTTGGTCTAATTACCACTTTCTATTGTCCATTAAAAAACCAACCTTTTTATCTTTATTTCTACTTTTATCTTACGTCGTGTTTGTAACATCAGTGTAACAGCAGAACATGTTTTTTGTAAAACAAAATTTTTATTTAACTAAATACTTGTAGTACACAAAACTTTTGTGTAGTCGTTTTAAAATGATACTGAAGTATAGTTTCTTGAAGTATGAGCTATGTATGTGTGTAAGCTATTTTGGATAGAGTAAAAGTATAACGATCGTATTATTATTGTAACTGATACAGTTTGCATTCTTGTTGTTGGGTGTAGCTGCATCGCCCCGACCTCGGCGCTAGTGGAAAAGCGGTGTAGTACATTGTAACGGGGCAGCAAACGAGAAGTTATGACGGCGGCAGAGGATTACGTGAGTGGATGTCGTAATAAAGCTTGCGATGAAGCCGTTACCCGAAGATAAACGTAAATATCTCGGGCCGTAGCTGTCGGCTGCTCGCCCGCGCCCGTCTCCGACCGTTCAGCCCCTGCTCTAACTACGTCCTATCGTTTCTAGCGCTTGTATAACGCCTCATCGTTTCAGCTGCTATGTTAAAGAATATTAAATCTTCTCAAACAATAGCAGTATGCAAGTTTAAGTAATCACATGGAAAGACCTGTGTTAGTTATTGCAGTAAGCTCCAATTTTAGATATGTACGTGCGTGTTGCGATAACAGGTGTACAGTAGAGAATGCCCACTTTAGGAACCAAGTCGTAGGTGTCCTCTGTGTTCCATAACGTATGTAGATGCGCGCCTGCTCTTATCTCCTAAATTAATTACATAAATCTTGTTTACATACGTCTTAAACGTATGACACGCCGCCATAATTCAACAAGGTTTACTCTGCTAATGAAGGGCGACTGCAATGCGTAACGTAGTGCTACTAGCACTGTGTAAGGCGCTGAATTAAATGTATGTATGGTATACATGTTGAACCAATAATGCATTAATTATTGAGGGGCAGGAAATATGCAATACTATTTATTTATTGTTAACACTTGCTTATTATAATACAATATGATAAACTCCCTACGAACATTTACTCTACGCTTGCGTAAGCAAATGTATGTCTTAAAAAATTTTACTTAAAAAAGATACTTATAGTACCTACTCTTATTCTTTAAATCGTATATTGACTACTTAAATGAAAAAGTAAAATATCGCGTCGCCATTGAAAAGTTAAATATTTTTGCGACAACTAGAAGGATGTTGATTTCCCATGGTATACGCTGTCGGGAGTATTTCAGCGACATGATACTTCGTAGTCGCCTTACACTTGTGCTCGGGCCCGTGTTCAAGAACATTCGCGAGTTTTCTTCAATTCAATTTTTGAAATAGAAAACTATTCTTACTATGACTATCCTACGTTGTTTATACCTATACTATACTATAACCATTGCAAGTGACCATTTGTTCATGCTATACTAATGGTATATTGGCACATTATACTTGTGAATTTTAGAAACGGCAAGGTGGTAGATTCTTCCAACCGGGGAGGTACCCCGCTGTAACAATTAAAAGCAATTGCTTGTGTTTTGGATAAAACATGAGGTTTTCCGGAACTCTTAATTAGAGGCGATCTTAATATTCAGGAGAAGCAACGCGTCTATGTGCGATCTCAGGTAGGACTAGAATAGTGTCGATTGAATATGTATATTGACGATCGATGGGTAACAAAGACCACTTAACACTAGTAGGTATATATCAATGGTGGTTGGATAATTCTTTACTAAAAAAAATATACTTCAATCAAACAGACGATGGCCGAGGTGACATGTGAAACCAATTCTATAGTAGACACTCCTATTAAAAATCGATCAATCTCTATGTAGCCTCACCCTCGAGAGTTGTTTTATTTAGCGTTAGGTTGGGTTGGAGACGGTGATGATTTCCCAAGGTGTACAACGTCGTGACCTAATCTGCAACAAGACGATCTAAACTTTTCCTTGACTTTTATTATTTTGTACGCCTATTGAGGCAGAACGTATTGGAATATTGTGACAAATGCACTTTCTATACATTATGCTATGTTCCTTTCAAATATAGACTGATTTGACAATCTTTTTGAAAGAATAGGCGTTTATTTGTCACATAACAAAGAAACATTGATACTGATTTTAATAAAACAATGCATTTATAGTGACTGGCGATCGGGCATAAAATTAATGCTTATAATTATTTGTTTTTGATTTCCATGTTATACTAACTTTCTGCCTCGACTTCGCTTAATTTAACAATAACTATACAAAACTATAATTTAAGTAGTTTAAGTAACATACAGAAAAACAAGTATTAAATTTTAATAAATAAATCTATATATAATACATATAAAAATCAATTGCAGTGCGTTAGTCTCGCAAAAACTCGATAATGGCTAGACTGATTTGAATATCCTTCTTTATTCGCCTGATTTACACAGAGGTGGTCTAGAAAAAAGAAAATCAGAAAAAACACGTAACAACCGACAAATCTAATTGTTCTGTAAATGACTTAAAACTCAAGCAAAACTAATAAATAGAGCCATAACTAAAAACTGAATTCATAAAATAATAAACTGCAAGTAAATGTAACGATCACTTTCCTTAATAATACATATAGTAGACAGCTTTAGCAATGTCGATTTCAATCTCGAGCAACCGTCTCACATCGGCGTCTAGTAAAGAGAGTAAATGAAGAGTTCCTCACAAGTCGTTGAAATATTCCGGCAGCGCACGGGGCCCGCTCGCTCTCTGCAGGCCGCCACGGCTCCCGCACTCGCGCGGTAATCAGCTTTTGTGCGCAGTAATTGGGTGTCTGAGCTGCCAACCGAAGCATTTATTCCCGATAAATTGAAAACTGCTTTGTGACTGGAATCAGCTCAAGCTGCGGGCAGCCTTTTTCTATCTTCGAAAAGCACGTCTGTAAGTGCTTTCAAGAGAGAAATTGATCATTTCAACAGTGTGTGTTTCGCTTATATCGTTTGACGTTCAATGTAATACTTAGATGTTTGGAGCTTAACAGAACTCCGAATCCTATGTTTGGGTTAATATAATAATTAAAGTTTTAGTTCTATAAGCGCATTCAATGAAAGGTAAAATAAACAAATGCTCGCGCACTTCATCATGGAGAACGGACTGATGAAGTCCGTGACCATTACGCATGCGAGCCTTGATAATGTTATCTGCAAATATGCATTGATGAATAAGTAAATAGATAGATGATTTAAAAACATGACATGTCATTTTTATAATTTTTTTTGCAACTATCACTTGGACATATTTTTCAACAAAAATAAAAAAGTTATTTTACAAATAAAATTTAGACTTTAGTATTTAGTGATTAGTAATTGATAGAGTAAGCGCGCTAAGGGTTATAATCGTTTAAGGCATTAAGATAAGTAATTATTTACTTATGTAAATTAAAGTAGTTTCTAAAGTATCTGAACATTCCATCAGAATCCTTTTGGT